>PVKM010037184.1:0-14540 GCA_004027735.1 Carollia perspicillata | reverse complement strand
TCTATTTCAATATCTTTGGCTATATTTTGCTTGCTTGTTTGTTTTGTTGCTTAGGTTCCTGTTAAAGGTGAGATCATATGGTATTTGTCTTTTACCACCTGGCTTATTTCACTCAGCATAATGCTCTCCAGTTCCATCCATGCTGTTGCATAGGGTAGGAGTTCCTTCTTTCTTTCTGCCACATAGAATTCCATTGTGTGTGTGTACCATAGTTTTTTGATCCATTCATGTACTGATGGGCACCTAGGTTGCTTCCAACACTTGGCTGTTGTAAATTGTGCTGCTATAAACATTGGGGTGCATAGGTTCTTTTGGAATGGTGTTTCAGGGTTCTTGGGATATAATCATTTTAGGGTGTTTTTATTTAATTTTATGTTGACTTTTCCGAGTATGTGAAACATGAATGTCGTTTCAAAAGTCAGAACGTGCCCGTTCGGACTGTGAAGTTGCTCCACAGCCCGCCGCACCACGTGGTCTTCCCTGCTGCCTTTCCATCCTGCTCTCCCTTGCCCTGTGTCGGTCACCACTCTCACTAGTTCTGACTTTCTCTGTGTCTTTTTTGCACAAATGTATGTGTGTGCCATTCTTGTTTCCTCTTCTCTTTCATAAAAGGAAGCACACTGTAAATACTCTGCCCTGTAATTAATGCACAAGCCCTGCTGTACCATTCTTATTTGGGGTTGGGATCCTGAAGGGCTGCCATTGACAGGTAAGAGTGAACTACCTGTTCACTCTACGGTAAGTAGACAGGCCTTCAGAGGAACCGTAGCTCCACTTTGAATATATGTAGACTCTAAAAAGAGGTTGAGGTTAATTTACTGTGTTTGTCTCAGATGCTTGGCAAAAAGCAAATGTAAATCCTGTTTGGAGGATGATAACATTATACTAGGCCTCAACGTATTTCTACAAACATTTTATAATATAGTGTCCATCCTGTAATTAAGAAAATCAGACACAACATGAACAAAATCAAATAGAAGCAATAGAATATAGTGTTAGATCCATAGGGGCCTCTTATATTGTAGCTTTTATGAGTCAACTTTAATATAGCTACGCTTACCTTGTTCAAAAAGATGAAAGAGAAGATTCGCTATTTCCAGTAGTGAACTAGAAACTTTCCAAAAGACAAAATGGAAAATCTAGACTTGGAACCATAGTAACTAAAACTAGAACATTGTTGGATGAGTTCAAAAGAAGATTATGTAGAGCTAAGAGAGAACTAGTGAAGTGGAAAAGTTACTATAGAGATTGAGGGAGACACAGAGACATCGAAAAGATCAAAAGTGTGTAATTGAGGGAGGTGGGAAGGGCTGGGGGTGGGCGGGGGTGGGGAGCAAAAGGCAGAAAACTGTACTTGAACAGCAATTAAAAAAAGAAAAAAAGCAGGTATTTTTTCTAGTGTATTATTAATACGAAAACCAATTGAGCATAATTAAAAATGAAAAAAAAAAAGCATAATTGGAGTCCCAGACAAAGGGTGGAGAGAGAGTGGGGCAGAAGTGACATTGGAAGAGACTGACTGATACTTTTCATAACTGGTGAAAGTTATCAAGGAGTAGATTCAAGAAACCTTACTAACACCAAGCTGGGTAAGAAGAAATCCATACCGTGGGTTATTTTAGTAAGGCTGTAGGAAACCAAAGATAAGGAGAAAAATTTCAAAAGCTGCCAGAAGTGGGGAGAGAGAATAGCATACTTTCAGAGAATCAGCTATTTAGACCCAAAATCAGATCGACAGACTTCTCAGCAGAAACAGTGGACGCCCGAAGACAATGGAATGCTATCTTCAAATTACTGAGAGAAAATAAGAAACACCTAGAATTCTGAGCCCTGTGAAAATATCCTACAAGGTAAAGATGAAATACAAATATTTCAGACTGGACAGTTACACTAGCCACCCTTGAAAACGCTCAAATGACACATAATGGCATGTGGCTACCATGTTGGACAGCATAGGTATTGAAAATTTCCATCGTTTCAGAAAGGACAGCACTGTTACAGGTACTAAGAAAATCACAAGAATATTTCAGACAACATCCTGCACCAACACCCCTGCCCCCCATGAAAAATGCAAATAAACAAAACTGACCCAGGAGGAAATGTTAAACTATGTTTAAAACTTTTTTGTCTTGTGCTGTCTTTGCCTTTGGCATCAGGGGGATATTGTCCTTATAAAATGAGTTGGGGAATATTTCCTCTGTTTTCTGGAAGAGTTTTTAAAGGGCTAGTAGTATTATTCATTTTTTAATATTTGGCAGAATTCACCAGGGAAGCTATCTGGGCTTTTCATTATTGGAAAATTTTAAATGACTAATTTTATTTCTTATTATATATCTATTTAAATTTTCTATTCTTCTTAAGTCAGCTTCAGTAGTTTGTGTCTTTCTAGAAATTTGTCCATTTCATCTAAGTTGTCTAGGGGGATAAAGTTGTTCATTGTATTCCCTTATAATCCTTTTCATTTCTGTAGATTGGTGTAATTGTCCCTTCTTTCATTCCTGTTCTGTGGTCACCCTGCAGAGGTGGAATGCACCGCTTCCCAATTATGCTCACTACACTCCATGCACTAAGAGAATCTGAGAGATTTATTACTCATCCAAGAGCCTCAGGGGGCGATTAAGATGGGTACAAGCTGGTCTGCCCTGGTTTGAGCCAGGCAGAAGGAGTGGGTCAGGCCTTTATAATGGCTAGGGGACCGAGTGACATTTCCGTGTGCATGTGGAGGATTTGTAGAATTTGAATTTCCCTCTAGGGCCCAAAGTCAGGGCACAGTGGACTTTTCTTATCAACCCATCTGGCTGGGTCAAATCGGAAGGGGGAAGTGAGGCTTTAAACATCTGAAATTGGGGCCAGACTCTATTACAAGTCCTGTATTTGGATTTAAAAAAATTCCTTATTTTTACCTTTTCTTCTTAATTGATCTTTTTTCCCCAGGTTTATTGATTCTTTCTCCTGCCAGGTCAAATTACAAGTCCTGTATTTGGATTTTAAAAAATTCTTTATTTTTGTCTTTTCTTCTTAATTGACTTTTCCCCGCAGGTTTAATGATTCTTTCTCCTGCCAGGTCAGGTCTGCTGCTGAACCCTTTAGTGAATTTTTCATTGTTATTCTACCTTTCAACTTGAGTTTCTATTTGGTTCTTTTATAATTTCTAACTTATCTATTTGATGAGTTGTTATCCATACTTAACTTTTAAAGATGGTTTCTTTTAGTTCTTTGACCATATTTATAATAGCTGCCTTGACGTCTCTGTTGTATAAGTCCAAAATCTAGGTTCCCTCAGAAACAATTTTATTGAAACTGTCCACCCCAAAATTTAAAAATGTGCGGGTCACACTTTTACATTTTTGCATATAGTGTAATTTTTTGTTGAAACCTGGACAATTTTGGTAATATATTCTGCATTCCGATTCATTTTTCTCGAGTTAGAGGTGGTTTCTCTTTCCGTTTGTTCAGTGCCTTGCCTGGAACTCATTTTATGGAGTCTGCTCTTTTCCTGCGGGCGTGCTGCTGATGTCTTTGCTCAGTTCTTCCTTTCTTGTTTTTATTTCACTCACTCATTTATTTGTCCTTACCTGAGGATATTTTTTTCAACATTGATTTTAGAGAGAGAGGGAGGGAGAGAGAAACATTGATCATTTGCCTCCCATATGTGTCCCGACTCCAAACCTGCAACCTAGATATGTGCCCTGCAACCTTTCAGTGCATGGGATGATGCTCCAACCAGCTGAGCCCCTGGGCCAGGGCTCTTGTTGTTATTTTAAGCCTGACGTTCTACTAGTTGCCCTTGGATCAGTATATCCTTGTAATCAGCCCGTGATTGGCCAGAGGTTGTGTTTCAGCTCCTGGAAACGGTGGGGCCTCCACCCTCTGTCAGTGGTTCTTGTGAGACCTGGGGTGTGTGTTCCAGGTTATGGGGATTTATGGGTCTGCCCCGGCTTCCTGTACTTGCAAGGCTCACACTCATCCAGGGATGACAGCTCCCTAGGGCCCTCTCATTCCTCTCCTGAATGTTTATGGTCTCGTGCAGGCACACAGCAGGAAAAACTCGACTCTTACCAAGGCCCAGGGGGTTGTGTCATCCCCTGATTCTCCGTGTTAATTCCTGGTAGGTCTGCTTGCCCTAACAAGTGTGGCAAATTCAGGCTAGCTGAAATATTGGCCTTCCCTGATTGTTTTGCCCTTTGAATCCCTATTGTTTTTGAAAATGCCCCCAGGCATGGAATTCTTCTTCCATCCAGGTGAATTTTACGCCCTCTGGCAGTGGAGCTGCCTGTCTTCCCAGTCTGCCCTGTCCTGTTAGGACTTGCACACCACGGAATTGGGAATGGATGTGGTTGGTGGGAGCCCCAGCCTAGACCACCACACGTATCCACTGCTCTTACTGAGTGAGGTTCAGTAGGTTTTCTTGAATAAACACTTCTCAGTTTGTTGGATGTCTTTGGAAAATACCCAGATTCTTAAATGGGTGGTTTTGATAATTTTGTCCACTTTTGTTGTTGGGGATAATATTTGTCACATTCCTCATTCAGCTATCTCTGGCATCTCCCTTGCCTTTTCTCTTTCTGTCTCTGTCTCTTTGTCTCAGTTTTAAACATTTAAATTCTATTCACACTGAATTTTATTTCAGAATGTTATGAAGTGGGGATCTATTGGCTCTTTTAAAAAATGGTATTAAGTACTGTTTTAACATTACTTGTTGACCGTTACATGTATTTCCCATTGATTCATAATGCAAATTGTTTATTTCCTTAATTTCAGTGAGATTAATTTTAATTTCATCCTTTTAAAAAAATCTATCAACTGTGTCCTTTTTCACTTGTTTTTGCCATCTCTTGCTTTCCATGGGCTCCTTCTTAGCTTCTGAGTAGGCTCAGCCTTTCCACTCTTTAAACTTTTCTTTTGAATTTATCTCCTTGAGTTTCCTTTACCACCCAGGTTCATAAATTTCATCTGCTCTTGCTACTCATCGGGGCCAAAGCTAGGACAAGGCAGGAGAGATGCCTACGGCACAGACATTTCGTGAGGCACCCACCCTCAGTCCTGCAGAGTGTGGGGCTGGCGCTCGTATGACTCTTTTATGAAATTTGTGTCCGAGGTGCCTTGCTGGCCTCACCCTAGTCCTGGCCCTGCAACTCATATTTCTCATTGGTTATATTTACTGTAACCTGGTGGTTTTTGTCCCAAATTGGCTTCATTTATTTAAATGTTGTGTTCACCCGCTCTGCATTGTGCAGGTTTGGGGAATACACAGGGTCTCAAGACATCACTTCTGTCACCCAGATGCTTTCGTCAGACGTACCCTCCTTCTAGTCGGTGCCTCCCCTTCCTCCTCATTCTATCAGAATCACTGTCTGTCTGTCCGGACCCGCCCAACTCTTCAGAATGAAAACGTACAGCTGTTTCCATGGTAAAACCCCCTCCGTGGTAGCCAGTGGGCCGTCGGGCAGCCTATCAGTGGCCCCTGTTCTGGAAGCTGGTGAGGGTTAGAAATTACCTTGTGCTGTCAGGTCCGAGTGCCAGGGTTTCTCCAGGGTCAAGGGGCACGCACAACCATGTCGCGAAGAACGAAAGGTTGCTTATTTGCTCATCCGCTTAGCATCATATATGTTTGGAATCTTTCCAGCTTCTCCCAGTACTTTGACACCCGAAGGCAAGCTTTGACTCCCTGACCAGCTGTCTGGCTTACCCTTGCCAACTTTGTTTCCTGGGTCTTTTTTTCTTTCTCCCATTCTTTGCTGACTTTTTTCTTACTGTGGTTTTCCGGAATGACCCTGCTTTGCTTGGTGTCCTCACGGCTTGTGTATGCAAACAAACTCAGTATTTAAGGAGCCATAATTGAGTGCCTACTATCTCCTAGGTACTGTGGGAGCCCATGGGGTTACAATGATGAATGCAACCCAGCATTCCTTGTCTTGCTTAGCGAGAGAGACGAGTTAGCTATAAACCACACCAACTGGGATATTTGCTGTGGAGGGAAGGCACAGATGCCGCCAACCCAGGGACAGTTACATCGGGATTTCTGTGCCTGCATCTCACTAAGTGGCAGTAAACTCCCTGTAATTTTGAACTCCTGCCTACCTCAGGACTTGCCGTGAGGTACTCCCATTTCAGCTCTGGCTCGTTTTGCATTCTTTTTCCTGCCTGCAGCTTGCCCCCACACCTTTGCCCTGCCCAAGGTTGACATTATTTGTATTATTATGTAGTAGTGGGTGCAAACCCTGGTCATGAACTTGTCTTTGGAAGTCATTTTCTTCCCTTTAAAAAAAACCTGGCTTTGTTGGTTATTTCCCTGTATCTTTATTAGCTTCTTTGTTGTATTTTCCACTTCTTCCTCTTTGTATTTCCTAAAAGGTTGCCCTAACCCAGATTTGGTCCTAGGCCTTCTTCTGTATTAGTTTATTCTTTCTCGACAGTCTCATCCATTGTAGAAAACTTTGGGGTACCATTTTTATGTAAATGGCTGGCTCATTTCTCTCTCGAAGCTGTGAGAGAGAGAGTTTCCTAGTTATTTGGTGTATAGGTAGAGGTAGAGGTATGTATTTCCGTGCATAGAGGTACATATAAAGGTATGTATTTTCCCACGGAGGTATACAGTACCCCAAGCGGAATTCATCATCTTCACTAACTTAGTGATGTTATCACTCCCCAGTCTTGTTGTTTGGGGCCTTAGCAATCGCCAGTTCCTCGCTCTCCTCCAGATCTGCTTGGTTGCCCAGTGGTGCCCCTTTACCCCGTGCAGCACCATGTGAAGGGTCTCTTCGTTCCTGTGTCTGCCTGCACCACTCGAGTTCAGGCCTTGCTTTTCCCCAGTCGGTTCTAGCTCTTTCCTAAGGTGCAGCTGCTGCTAGTTTTTCTCACGTGCAGGTGACTCTGAATCCTGAACAGGTTGATTTTTCCTGAAACACGACTCGGATCTGTTCTGCTCTTCTGCTCACTCAGGCTTCACAAGTCCCCCGCTGTCTGTGAAAGACTGGGCTGGTTCCCCAGACCTTCCATATTGTTTCACTTTTCTGGCCACTGCTTCCCTTCCTATAGGCTGGACTCCATCCAAATGGAATGCCTGTTGCAAGAACCTGCCTGTGCGGTGTGTCTTTTTTTGTTTCCTTTTGCCAGCAGTATGCTTTTCTCACATTCTCAGTTCTTTCTTAAAATTTTTTTCTGAAGCTTTCTTGGATTTCCTGAGCTGGAGATACCCTTTCTCTTCCATCATATGTATATTTACCCATACTTAAAAAAATATTGCTCTCACTTCCCAACTTGTATCAATTGTTAGTTTAATAGGAGTTTTATAAATGAACTCTTGTATCCCTCATCGTGCCTGGTACAGTACCTCGCAGGAAGTATTTGTTGAATGAATGAGTGGGTGGATACATTTCGGAAGTGGACCACCAGGCGGTCTGGACTCCGGGATGCGCCTTTCCCGCTGCCTTGTTGTTCATCCCACGGCGCAGTGCGACACAAGAATGTTTAAAACATGCACTACCTGAGTGTTTGGTCAGGGGCACTGCCCTCTTTTCCCTTTGATTGTCAAATAAAATAATGACGACAGCCAACACAGCAGTAGCTGTCTGGTGTGAATGGATCAAAATTATATCTGTTTTTGTCAGATCGACAAAAAGTATATTTTTTGGCATGCTGCAGAATTTTTTAGTTTGTGTGTGCCGTGAGATGAAAAAGATTGAAAATCACTGATCTAAGACCATCTGATCTCTTCCTTCTTGTACTTTTTTTGACTTTCTGAATCTGTTCATGTATCACTAAATGACCTGTTACCTTTTGTTTCTATTGCTTTTCTCCTGGGTTATATTAATTTCATTTTCAAGAAAAATTACATCATTTTGGTAAAGGATGTTTGTGGGATATTTAGAGGAAGTGGAAGCTGGTGTTCAGAATGACATCTTGATCCATTTTATGGGAAATCATAAAGGCTGCTTACCAGGGTTTTGGAAATTTGCAAGTATAGGCTTAGGTCCTGGGCTGGTGGCCAGCACGAGTAGGAAGTAGAAGCTGTGATGACATGTTCAGTGTCCAGGTGGCAGGTCGGGGGCCAGCAGCAGGGCCCTGAATTCCAGTCTGCTGATCCAGGCAGCTGCCTTGTATTCCTTAGAAGCAACTGCCTTAGCTTCTGGTCAGATGACTGGTTTGAAATGATGGCAGTAAGAGTAGGGAAATAGGTGCTTAACTGCCACATTCCCGTTTTTGAAAGTTTGCGAACCATCCTGGTTCCCTGAATGGTTTTGGACTGTGGTTGTAGCAATGAATTAGGTTTTGTTGATGAATCCTAAGGAATCGATTACTTGTTTTTGTAGAGGAATGTCATTTTGTTCAAGGTTAAACTTAGGCAGTGCCATGTCTCTTGAGTCCTAGATTAGTACCTATTTCATTATAGTATTTAGATTCTAGGTCTTTATACCATTTTTCAAAACCATATTCCCTCCTGCTCTTGGGCATTTCACAAGCTGAATATGAATAGAATGCCTGAACTCCTTAATTTCTACCGCATTGCCCATTTGTGGAAGTTTTTAGTTGAATGGCCCAAACAAACAAGCTAGTGATACCTGTGAAGGTGAAGGCCTTGAAAAGAAACTCAGGCCAGATGGCGTGTTTGACTCAGTGCCCGGGAGAAAGCGACACCAGGAACCACGGAGGGCACCGCGTCGCCTTTGCCATCCAAGTACTAAATGTCTGAGGGCACAGAGGAGGCTGCAGGTCAATTGCTCTTCAGTCACCCACTTCTCTTTGGTTTCAGCTTGTGAAACCCGAGCTCCCCGAGGCTGGAAGGACTCTGAGCCTGGGCAGTGGAGGCCGCCCTGCGTCTGGAGAGAAGAGGCAACCGTGGACCCAGCAATGAGCCATCCTGACTGCAGGCTGAACCTGGGGAGCCTCAGAGGTAGCAGGAGTGGGGGGCCTACGCTAGCAGCCAGAGGCCCGGCATGCGGCTGGAGTGGAGATGCGGGCGGGTCTTAGCACTGAGGGGGCGGTAATTCTTTTAGTGACTTGTTAAATCCTCTCCTGTCATTTATTCTAGAATTAAGTGTTGTTTCTTGTTGTCTTTAATGTGTTGTTTTATTGAGCACAGCTATTTAATTTCCTCTTGGAAAATGGCAATCTTTCAGTAACTTCTGGTTTTAAGAGGTTTGTGTGTACAAGCAGAAAGCACACTGCAGCCATTACTCAGGTGATGCTCCGCGAATACTGTGGTGCTGGTTTAACACCTGTCTCTGTATGTGTTCTAGCCACGTTTTCTCGCTTGTTCTTGCCTTTTTGTGGCTATTCGAAATCTTTATCAGGGAGTTTCATTTTCGTCTTGGTTTTTATAAATTTTAAAAAAGGGTAAAATATCTCCAGTTTTAAAAATACAGAGATATTTGATTGAGAAAAGAGTTGATTACTGCCTCATGTTTCTAGGTGTGTCCTCTGTGGTTGGCCCACGTGGTGTTGGTGCTTCGCCAGGTGACAAAAAGTCAAAGAACAAGTCCACACGAGGGAAGAAAAAGAGCATATTTGAAAATTACATGTCCAAGGAGGATGTTTCAGAAGGCTTGAAGAGAGGAACACTTATCCAGGTGCTTAAATCATACTAGAAGGCTGCTCCTTGGATGTGTGGGATCAGAAGTAATCTATTCTCCTCAGTCAAGTCTCTATTTTTCTGTGCTGTATGTTTTGAAAGAAATGATGGTGTAACAGGCACAGGGCCTCCCACTTCCGGGACCTGCAGTGCCACTGGAGGTAAGGAGCGCCGCAGGGCCGAGGGAGCGCGGTGCTCCGAGAGGTGAGGGCAGGTGCTGCTACTTCACCTGCCCAGGAACGTGGTATCGGAAGGGGTGGTGTTGATGCAGGCTGTGGACCGGTGCGGCTTCTGGAAGATAAGAGGAAGTGCTGTATACGCGGAAGGGCCAGTTGAGCTGCTCAGACACAAGTGGGAAATGGGGTTTGGCTAGAAGCAGCATGGAGAGTTCCGTTTGCCCTGAGCCCAGGAAAGCTGAACGACGGAGAGTAAGGTTGAAAGGGAAACAGTGAACAGCAGCTGACAATATCTGCCGAGTGCTTTAGAGTTTACAAAATGCCTTTACAAGCTAGTGCAGTGGTCTGGCTCAGCAAACGTTTATTGAGCATCTGCCTTTAGTCAGGCACGGTCTGCAGATAAGAGCAGGCGCGAGGGCGCCCTCGGGATGAGTGGGGAGGGGGCCGCCTCTGTGCGCCGTGCGCTGGCAGCCCGGGGGGAGGCTGGCAGCCAAGCGAACAGGTGATTGCCGGGTAGACGGTCAGTGCTGAGAGAAAAGTGTGGCGGGGGCCACGGGGGAGTGGTTGGGGGCAATCGGGAAACCCTGGGAGGTGCCGTCTGCTGTGGATGTTGAAGGACAACTGGCTTGGTCTGTTCAAAGCGTGGCGTGTGTGGGAAGAAGGCGTGGAGAGCAGTGGCGCTGATGAAAACGAGCCGAGGAAACGCTGTGCAGTAGGGCAGCTGGGCCGCCTTAGGCCTGAAGTGTGAGGCAGGTGGCGGGCAGTGAGGTGGAGAGGGGGCAGAGCCCCATGTCCTTTGAGTTAAGTTTGTTTCGTAATTCCTGGATTGTGAAATATTGCCGTGTGCTACCTGGCTCACTTGAAAATGTTGACTGACTGTGTTCCACTTTTTTCTCGTTCTGAGAGCTCAGCTTCTATGTTTGTGTTTTTGGCTGGAGATCCAGCCAATTAACAGACAGTATCATCTTCTCTTCCTTTTACCACTTTTTTTGTATTTCTCTGTAGTCAGGTGCGTGTGTGATTAATATAAACTCTTTTTAAAAATTTATTTTATTTTTTAGAGAGAGAGGAAGGGAAGGAGAAAGAGAGGGAGAGAAACACCAATGTGTGCTTGCCTCCTGCACACCCCCTGCTGGGGACCTGGCCCACAGCCCAGGCGTGTGCCCTGACTGGGACTCAAACCTGGGACCCTTTGCTTTGCAGGCCTGTGCGCAATCCACTGAGCTATACCAGTCAGGGCGATTAATATAAACTCTTGAATGGAAAACTGTTTTTTAACAAAATGAGTTGATCTTCTGACTTTAGAAGTCCTATTGGCTTTTTTTGAAAAAGCTTCCCTTGGGTTTCTTTGACAAGGCCTCTCTCAGGAGAGGTGGACATTTGTCTGTTCGTTAGACCACACATGTGCTGTGTTTCATGCAGCCCACACACCGAACTCCAGGGTGTCTACAGTTTCTTGGCCCTCACCTTGTTCCACGTGCGTGGACCCGTAGTGCTTTTCCATTCTCGTCTCCCTCGTTTCTTCCTGGTACGCTCTGCTCCCTCCACCCCGACCTTGAGACTTCTCCCGTGGAGACTCTGCTCTTCGACTCCCCTGCGACCCTGCGCGTGCTGTTCCTGGTGCTTGGGGCGCCTTCTCCCGCTGTCTCGATGTCATCGTGCTCAGCCTTTCAGCCCCGAGCGAAGTGTCACCCCCTTTGAGAAGTCTCATTTTAATTCTCGGCAGAATTGTCCATTGCCACTTTTCTTGAAGCTGACTTCTGGTTTACATTTTATTTTATTTCTCTTTTACAATATTTTATGTATTTATTTTTAGAGAGGGGATTGGAGGGAGAAATGGAGGGAGAGAAACATCACTGCGCGAGAGAAACATTGATCAGTTGCCTCTCGCCTGCCCCCCTGGGCAACCTGGCTTGCAACTTGGACATGCGCCCTGAATGGGAATCAAACTGATGACCTTTTGCTTTGCAGGGTGACGTCCAAACCGCCGAGCGACACCGGTCAGGGCTGCTCTTTATGTGAACCCTGTATTCGTGTCCTGACATTTGCGTCTCCTCAAGTAGATTATTTACTTCCTTTTGGGCAGGGTCATGTCTTATTCCTACATACCTGCCATTTGATTGATGCCTAATAAGTTTATTGAATAGTTATTTACTGATTCAATAAAGGATCAAGGTACTTATTGTCTTTGAAGAAAACTGTGGGGAATTTCAGTTGTTATAACTTGAAAGAAAAATTGCTTATAGTTTTAATTATAGAATTTGCATAGATAACCTGAGGTAACTATTCTGCAGTTGTATTAGTTTTTGCTCTCTCCTATTAACTTTTGCTTTTGAAGCAACCGTTTGCTTGATAGTAAAATAAAACAACAAAAAACTGATTGATATAACAACTCCCATGTCCTGGAGTTTTAAGTGGTTCCTCCTGGCCTGTGACATCATGAGACTCCAGCCAGAGCCTCTCCCCCGCCCCCCCCCCACCCCCACGGATGAGAACAGTTGTTCTTTGCAGATGGGGAAAGGAATGGGTTCCAGATATGAGGTCACCGTGTGAAATATACAACATTGTAAATAAGATTTTCATAGGCAAAGGAACAGAGTCCATCTGCTTTCTGATACAAACTTTGTGTGCTCAGGCCTTAAAGGGTAAGCTAAAGAACTAGACAATAACAGATTTTTGAATGTCGAAACACATAAGCATTTAACTTTTTATTCACATGTAAGTATATCATTACATCCTTTTTCTTCTCCCCATCCAGAGAAGCAACTTTTAATGAGAGATTTGAGATGCTTTAATATAGGAGTAGAATAATTTTTTGTTTCCTTTCAATACTTTGACCAATAATTTGACATTTCATTGGTATTTGGCCTATGTAGGGAGGAGGAGTCTACAGTGACCAAGACACCTCTTTCCCGTGTTAGAGCTGACCAGCAATGACCCATGACCATGCATATGTAGTTTTGAAGATATTTTGGTAAACAAGTTCTCACATCAAAGAACATAGGTCCTTTCTCTTTACGTAGGTAGACGGTTAGAAGGTTGATACAGGAGATGCTGGGAGAAATTGAGAGTATGGGATGGACAGTCTTGGAAGGGGCTCAGGTTTGGGGGCAATGGCCAAAGTGACATGGGTAGGAAGATGGTAGACTGGATTGGTCTCACCATCCCAGGTGTTGCTGTGTCTGTAGGTGGTTCAGGCTGAGCCTCCAGAGCTGCCCAAGACATGATGTCAGAGTCCCAGTAGAATATTGGTGTAAAGCTGTTATTGGACCTCAGAAGAAATCCTAGTTCAGGAGGACAGGCGCGGAGGAGCTAGTTTCTAGGCTGTCACCATTTGTTAAGAGTGAAATCAACTGGAGAGCATCGGCTGTGGACTAAAGATAGGAATAGAGGTAACGTGGCAATGGACTGTCCAGTCATTTAGGAGGAGGAGATGACATTCATAACATTAATACCAGGGGGGTGGTGGGAGAACTTCAGCTCTGCAGACATAAATTAATTCGCTCAACAAATCTTTCTTGACTGCCTACTAAGTGCAAAGCATATAACAGACAGGCATTTCACTGGGGGGAGAAGCAAAAATGACTAGAGAAATAGAGGGAATTACAGCCTGTGACCAGTTCTGTAATCACCTCTGAGGAGGGGATCTCTCAGTCGAGATCTGAGGGGTGAGAATGAGCCAGCCATTTGAAGAATTAGGAAGAGAACATTATAGGCAGAGAGATGAGCTAGTGGAAGAAATAGCAAGCAGAAAAAGGCTTGGTGTTTCTGAGGACTAGGGAGGAAGCCTGTTGGGCAAAGGGAATGACCGCATGGGAGTAAGCTGGAGAGTCAGGCAGCTACCACATCGTGTGAGGTCTCTGGGCTGTGTTCGAGAGTTGGATTCAATTTAAAGAATGGTGGGCAGTCACTGAAATGTGTTAAGCAAAGGAAGGACATGATCTATTTTATGCTTTAAAAACATCTCACTGGCAATTTTAAGACATAGACTGGAATGGAAGCCGGGAGACCATGTAGAAGGACATCAGAGTGCACCAGGCAAGAACATGTGGAGACGCGAACAAGGGGGGTGGCAGGGAAGCTGGAGAGAAGTGGGTGGAAGTGGAGCTGGAGCCGCGTGACACACGGACGGCTCAACTGGGGAAGGTGAGGCAAAGGGAGGAATACAGGATGGCCCTAAGGCGAGCAGCTGGTTGGGGGATGTCCTCATTCACTGAGATCAGGAAGCCTGAGGGTTGGAATGTGGTGCGGGTTTCCTGGGGGGAAGGGGCAGACGATACAAGGAGAGGCCCTGGGGTGACTGTGGCAAACAGAGGCAGTCTGCGGTCATCAGGAACAAGGTCTCTGGAACCGGCTTGGGCTTGAACGTGGTGTGAAAGTGCTCACCTCTCAGTGCCTCACTTTCCTCATTTGTGAACAGAATAGCAGCACCTACCTCATGGGGTTGCCTGGGTTTGAGTGTTAGATTAGTTGGATAGACAGAAGGCCCTTAAAACTGTGTGTGACGTGTGGTATGCTGGTGTAAGTGTTATTTGCAATTGCTTTTATTGCTGTAAGAGAAGCATCTGTTACTCAACTCAGGTGGTGGCTGCCATGTGGGGTTAGCTGGTGTTTCAAGAAAATCTGGAAATACATATTTATGTGTGAAATTCTTCAGTTTTGAGTATTCTCAAACATTCCTTAAGCCAAGTAAAACATGTTTGTGATTGCCAAGTTAGGCTAATTAGCCCAGTTGTGGGGTATTTTTCTACAATGACATTCAGCTTCTTGGGTTTAGGCATGGAAAAGGAAGA
>PVKM010037183.1:0-14524 GCA_004027735.1 Carollia perspicillata | reverse complement strand
ATAAATGCGTTTCTACTTTAGATTTTAAACTCAGTAAGGGCCAGACTCTGTATCTCTTTAATTCTATAGATTCAAATCTTGATTTTAAAAAAATTAATATTAATTTTTTCTGATCTAATTGGGCAAGAATCAGAAGAAGTGGGAGAAGTTGGAAGAAAGTTAAATAGGACATGTGAGAACAAGTTCATCTGAGCTTGAACTGCCTGAGCTGTATAAAGAGGGAGGGGGCTAGCCACTGTAATACAAGCCGTTGAGTCCACCATGTTCCCAGTGGTCACTGGGCAGCACCACTGGCCCAATACAGCCTTGATGCTTCTTTCTAAGAAGGTGGGTAAGTGAAGAGGGGTGTGGGGATATTTGAGGGAAACCAGCATGCAAGGCATCGTTTGAATTTATTGGGACTCAGAAATTAGGTGTTCATAACTCGGAAAATACCTTTGCTTACATCACACTTAGAGTAGTTTCGATCATAGTTTAAGGCTTAGGGAGATGTGACCAATGTAAAAGATATTTCCTTTCATTTGGCTTTATTTTATGCATTTAAAGAATGGAACAGCCTTATTAGTTCAACTCTGATCTCCCCCTTTCAACCTCTACTATCGCTGTCAACACTGGAGGTGTTGCCTATGCATTTTTATTCAAATAAACTTAGAGGTGCTTAACTGATCTGTCATAATTCTTTCAAACTTTTGGTCCTGTTGGGATCAAGTCATTGCACTTCCGGCTTGGAGAAATGAATGGCCCCCAGAGAATGATCTCCACGCACCTCTTTGATTTGTCAGTTCCTGCTACGTGAAAAGAGCCATCTGCCACTCTCTGGCTTCAAACCATCAATTCGTCCCATGCTCCTTGAGAAGTCCGTGGTGTCTCCCATTTCTTAGTACTATTTGAGAGTCTTCCCCATAAGGTGAGCCATCAATTATGTGTTGCCTTCAGAAGAGGTGGAATTAAAGATTACAGCATAGTCATAGAAACCATGCCTACCCACTTGAGTAAGAGAAAAAGAAAACAGAAAAGGATTTTAAAAGGGAGGGAGTGATTTTGTATTTCAAGAGCTTGCCCAAATTTAAAAAATGGGCAAAGGACCTGAATAGACACTTCTCTAAAGAGGATATACAGATGGTTAATAAACTTATGAAAAAATGATCATCATTATTCAGCATAGGAATGCATATTAAAACCACGATGAGATATCACCTCACACCTGTCAGGATGGCTATCATCAATAAATCAACAAACAACAAGTGTTAGCGAGGACGTGGAGAAAAGGGAACCCTCATGCACTGTTTGTGGGAATGCAGACTGGTGCAACTACTGTGGAAAGCAGTATGGAGATACCTCAAAAAATTAAAAATAGAACTCCTTTATGACCTATCAATTCTACTCCAGGAATATATCCAAAGAAATCTGAAACACTAGTTTGAAAGAATATATGCATCCCTGTGTTCAGTGCAGCATTATTTACTATAGTCAAGATCTATAAACAGCCCAAGTGCCCATCAATATATGTTTGGATAAAAAAACTTTGGTACATTTACACAATGGAATACTCCTCAGCTGCAAAACAAAAGAGGGAAATATTACCTTTTGCAACAGCATGGACAGACCTGGAAATTATTGTGCTAAGTGAAATAAGCCAGCCAGAGAAAGGCAAATACCATATGATCTCACTTAGATGTGGAATCTGATGAACAAAATAAACTGACAAACAAAACAGAAATAGACTCACAGATACACAGAACAGCCTGCCAGCTGTCAGAGCAGAGTGGATAGGGGGTTGGGTGAAAAGGTGAAGAAATTCAGCAAAATAAAATCCTCATAGCTAGACAACAGGAAGGTGATTACCAGAGGGAGAGGGTGTAGGGGAGGTAAAAGAGGATAAAAGGGGGATAAATGATGATATAAACAGACCTGGCTTGGGGTGGTGAACACACAATGCAAAATACAGATGATGCATTATACAATTGTACCACTAAAACCTGTATCATTTCACTCAGCAATGTTACCCCAATAAATTCAATTTAAAAAAGGAGCGTGCCCACACCCCAGAGTCTGGAAGATCAAATAGCTCTTCGGGAGCCCTCTCGGTCCAGCCAAGTCCAGAGTGGGCTTTCCCTTTTTTGAACTCCCCTGGTGTTTATTCATTTAACATTTGTTAAATGCCTTCTCAGTGACAGGTACTTTAAAGGCACGTTTGTTTCTACAAACAGCCCTGCAACATAGTTATAATTACCCACCCCACTCCAGCCCACAACCACCATTATCTTAAAAATGGAGAAATGGGGACCAAAGCTAAGTAACTTTGGTAATGATCCTCTACTAACAAACAGAAGAGTCAGGTTCGAACCCAGGTCAAAATCAGCCCAAAGATCTCATTCTTTTTACAGAAAAAGAAAAAAAAGATAAGCTGAGCTTTCTTTCTCACAGGTTTCATGGTCTAATGGAAGAGATAGAATTTATATGTTTATTTTATTTTTAATTATACTTTTTAATAACAAGTCCCATATTAAACTATTGGCTTGTGAAAGGCAAACTCTGTGCCAAATAATGTCTGTCTTCATAGAGATGGACAGCTGTTCAGCACCCACGCACTCAGTAAGGGAACGGGAAAGGGAACAGACCTGGGAGTGGGGAAGGGGTGAGGGAATATATGAATAGACTCTACTAAGGGCCACGCCCACTTCTGAGGAGGTGAGTCAAAACTGTGAGTCCCTTAGTTTCCTCACAAACATGTCATCGGATAAATGTGTTTAAAACATTGTCATGGTTTTAGAATCTGTTAGAAAAAGCCAGTGAAAGGAAATCTGAAAGCCTATGGCTTATATACTTAGAACTACTAACATTTTACACCACTGAATAGGGTAATCTCCACATACATAGAAGTTATGATAAGTATAAGCAACATAAATAATTTGTCTAATATTCAAGACAGCATGGAATGTTTTTTTTTATCTGAAGAAATTTAGAAGCAGAGGATATATGTCTGATCCTTTCAGGACTTGACAACCACTTTTCAGACTATAAGATGCACTTCCCCTCAGATTTGGGAGGAATAATGGTTGTTAAGGCTGTTGTTGAGTTCTGTTTACATTTACATTGGTGAAATATTATGTTATTTATGTTATTAAATATTTTACCACACTTTTTGCTTCAAAACTTCTTTTCCTACTTTCCTCCTCTAAAACCTAGGTATGTCTTATGGTCCAAAAAATACGGCAACTAGCAAATGAAATAAAAGTTACATGAGTTCTTTTAAAAACTTTTACTTCAGAGGTAACTGACACAATAAATATGTGAGTACTCAAAGGGCAGGTGAGCTTTAATGTGTGATATTGGGGTTTGGTAAGTAAATCCCCCAAAGATGTCCATGTTCCAATCCCTGGAATCTGTAGATGTTATCTTATATGCCCAAAGGGACTGTGCAGATCTGATTAAATTAAGGATCTTGAAATGGGGAGATTATCCTGGATTATCTACTAGACCCTAAATGTAATCACAAGCATTATTATACCAGGGACGCAGAGGCAGATTTGATTTAGAAGAGGGCGAATGGTGAGTAAAGGCTGTGACGACGGAAACAAGAGGGTGGCAGTGATGGGAGGAAGGGGACAGGCCAAGGCATGCTAGTGGTCTCCAGAAGCTAGAAAAGTCCAAGAAACAGATTCTCCCTTTGAGCCTCCAGAAGGAGCCAGTCCTGATGACACCATGACTTTAGGCCAATAAAATTGTGTTTAGACTTCCGGCTTCCAGACCCGTAAGAACAAAAATGTGCGTTGTTTCAAATCACCAGGTTTATGACAATTGTTGTAGCAGCAATACAAAATTAATACAGATGTGCTTTGGAAAAGTATCCTCATTTACAGCACAACATGAGATGGCATGTTTTTCTCTAGGAACAGCAGGCTAGCCTCTTTGATGGACACGCCCTAAGTGTAAGCCTTTCTCTTTTTACTTACCTCCACTGAACAGAGCGAGGCTTGCAGCACCTGGCGAACACTTGTATGGTCCCAGGTCAGCAGGGGGGTGTTGGCCCTCTGGGCAGGGGGAGGAAAAGGAAGGTTTGAAAGAGGCTGGATGAAGGTGGGTGAGAAAGAAGGGAAGACTGGCTTTGCTGCCCTGAAGAAATCAAAGAAGACGGACCCCAGCAAGAGGCTGCTTTTTGTTTGGGACTCAGAAGAGTTCCTTCAGGCCTCTAAGCCTGAGGAGCATATTGTAAGGTCGGCAAGTGTTAGGTTGGAGGATAGGGAAATAACCAGAAATTCTCAAAGACTTGAGAAAATGTGCTGCTTCACCTTACAATGTCATCGTTTTTAAATCTCATCAACACGATGTCCTCAGGAAGAGTATTGACAATAAAACAAAAAGAATAATGTGAAGAACATCGCAATAAAATTCTCCTTGAGATAACACCTATAGCCCAGTAAACAGACTTCTACAATGATGGCCTAAGTTCTAGAAGGCCTAGAGGATGACAGTGAAACATAAGAACAACAACACAATATAAAAAACGCACACAGAAGGTGCAAGGGGCGAGAGTCGCTGAGAAAGCTTGGGGAACTAGAAGAGTAAGTGGTAGGTATGCAGTGCTTAAAACTTCAAGGACACGGGCATTCCAGGGGCAGGCAGAACCAGAGACATCAAAGAGAAAAGAAAGGAGCCATTTGAATTTTGTGAGAAAAAGCAAGGGAGAATGGTAGGAAGGCTGAAGGCAAGCAGGATCTATGCTGTCAAAGCAGTAAAGACTGAAGAAATGACTGTAGCGATGAGGAGGTCAAAGTGAACCAAATTTTCATGGGGTGCTGGGAACAGAGCCAGACAGTGGAGGAGTGACAAGCAAACCAGCCAGACGAAGTAGAGGGGCAGACGAGGTGCATGAGAAGGAGAGGAGAGACCACACCTGGTGACTGAACCAAGATGCCTCATAAAGGTGCCTTGTCTGTTGAAGGATGCACCTGAGAAATGTGTTACTAGTAATAAGTAGTCAAGTATGCAAACGATTTACTTTCATAGGGAAGGGAAGGAGGAAATAGGGAGGCTTTAATATCACTCTTAATTAACTTACATTCTGATGTGATTTCTGGAAATAATAGGAAATAGGAGAGTTGCAGTTAGTGCACTGGGAATTGCCCGTGACCCTGCATTTTAAAGAATCCTCTGGTTGCACCATAAAAGAGGGCAAAAAGAGGGCAAATGGAAATGCAAGACAGGTTAGGAGGCCACTACAGTAATGCAGGAAAGTCCTGAGAATGGAACCTATTCATAGGCTGAAGGAGCATCTTAGAAATGGAACTAAGCAATAAGAGAGACTGGGGTGGGCAGGCAGTGAATGGAGTTGCACAGGACAAAAAGAGGCAGACTCTGGGAAAGTCTTGCCCTAGCTGGAAGGAGGCCACTTTAGATTTCCCAGCTGGAACACAGACAGACAGGAGTGTAAGTAAATTGCAGGTAGAGGGTGGGAAGCTACCAGAAAACACATGGATGACCTCAATTTTCTCAATGACTCATGAGACAAAGTTGTCTGCTGAGAGTGAGGGGGCAGGAATTGCAAATAGGTCTTCAGAGGCCTGCTGAGGTCTATAAATAGTCTTCTAACTAATTAGCACTGAGGAGTGAGAGTTTTAGTCTATCTGAGCGCACTATAAGCCTGCTGGCAACCACCCATTGGGTACCACGCACCCAGCCCTCTGCCCACTGCTGCGTGTGGTTAGCCCTACAAAGACCTATGATATAGACACAATTAATAGACCTAACTTACAGAGCTTTGCATCCAGTGAAGTCTTAGCCATATTTAAATAGTATCAAGTCTTTGAAGAAGCTACTTATTCCAAAGTGATAGCTTCTTAAAAATGGTTTAGATTATAGTTGTGAATTTTTTATTTGCATTTTCAAAACATATGGCTGGTAATTATGTTATATATGATATATACATAAGATATGTGTAAGTATATACATTTAGATACACACACATGCATATATATATAATTATAGCAACCATTCATTCAGTATATCTTCACTGAACACATTCTATGAGCCAAGAACTATGCTAGACACTGGAGAGACAACAATGAGTGAAAACAGGTAAGTGTATTATTATGGAGTGAACAGCCAGATGGTTAACACAGGAGACACTCAAATTAATGTAAAATTATAATGTGATTAGTGTGTAAAGAGCTGTACATGATGCAATGAGGAGATATAATCAACACAGATCAGGGTTAAGGGACAACTGATTCCGTCCTACCTTAAGCCACAGAGCGACATGTCCATGTCCTTGCCCCTGATGACATCACAATTCCTTTGGAGGTCGTGAATCATTGTCTACCCCTCTGTTTATGGCACTTGGCGCAGGGCCGCACACACAGCAGTGCTCAGTGTGTGTGTGATCACTAGACCGATGCCAAGAGATGTTCATCAGCAGTATCAGTGACCTTTCTTTTACCAAAAAACTAGAAATGGGCACCACGGAAATAATGGAACACCCCTGTGGTCTTGCCAATTTGCCAAAAATGACACACTTGGAAGCTACTGCATGGGTTCTCTCATCCCCAAATGTAGAGTGTCATTGACATTTGTCCTTTTAAAACACAAATCATAGTGTTTTTGGCACTGATGTACTTTGAGGACCTGCATACTTGTTTCCTCTTGTATTTCAGGGCAACTTCATTTGACTCACACAGGTCAAATGGGGAGTAATTATGATAGGGGTGCTGAGTTTCTTTATGGGATGATGAAAGATTTCTGGAAATGGATAATGGAAATGGTTGGACAACATCATGATGTACTTAATGTGCTGAATTTAACCATGAGTTAAAATAGTTTAAATGGTAAATTTTATGTTGTGTATATTTTACACCATAAACCCCCCTCCCCCCAGCCCCAGTCAGTGTGGCTCAGTCGGTAGGGCATTGTCCCACAACCTAAAAGGTTGCCAGTTCAACATCAGTTGGGCACAGGCCTGGGTTGCAAATTGGTCCCTGGTTGGGGTGCATGCGGAAGGAAGATAATCGATGTTCCTCTCTCACATTGATGTTTTTCTCCCTTCTCTCTCTTTCTTCCTCCTCTCCCCTCATTCTAAAATCAAAAATAAAAATAAAATTTTAAAAAGTCCCCCTAAAATTAAGGCTTAGAAATTTTTTAAATAGAAAAAAATACTGATTATGAATGAGTGTCACTTTTTTCTTAAAGCTCTTCAATGGTTCCCCATTTTTTCCTGACCAAATCCCTCTCTGTATAACCAGGCCATTCATGGACCAGGTCCTGCTTGTCTCCTCCTATGTCCATTCTTCTTGAACCCTATGTTCCCACCAGACCAAACAGCTTGCAGTCTCCCATTACACATCAGTTGTAGATGTCTTGGGGCTTTGCATGCACAGGGTTCAATCTCTGGGATGCTGTTGCAGCCTCCAACTGCCAACTGGAATACACCTTCTCATGCACCTCAGCTTAGCCTTCTCTAGAGAAGTTTTACCTATACCCATTTCAAATGTCCCCAACCCTCATGAGGGAAATGACTGCTCTCTCTCTCTCATTTCTTCACTTTTCCCTGTGTAAATCATTATCATGGAAATATAACATGAAATGCACTAGTTCATTTATAGGTCTATCTTTCTGTCCTGTATCATGGTGGGGCAGGGGCAAAGCCTTTGTCTTATTTATGTTGCCCCATTTAAGATCAAGCTGTGCCTTGGTTGGTGTGGCTCAGTGGATTGAACGCCTTCCTGCAAACCAAAGGGTCGCTGGTTCAATTCTCAGTCAGGGCACATGCTTGGGTTATGGGCCGGGTCCCCAGTTGGGGGTGTGCAAGAGGCAACCACACATTGATGTTTCTCTCCCTCTCTTTTTCCCTCCCTTCCCCTCTCTCTAAAAATAAATAAATAAAATCTTTTCTTTTAAAGATCAAACTGCGAGTGACCTTGGAGAAGATATTTAACCTCTTTTAGGTTTGTTTCATCTTGCATAAGATGGGAATAATTATAGTCTCTATGTCATAGAGTATGCATAGGTATGAGGAATCCATGAAATAGTGCATGTGAAGCACTTAGTGTCTAGTATACAATCAACAATGAAGTGTTTGAAGAAAGAAAATACATAACTAGGAACAACTGTTCATTGGTTAAAAGGTTAAACATTGAGTGAAGGTGAAGAATCGACTAGAAGACGAATAATCTAATCCTAGATGTTTATTTAGAAAGGCATATGAAGAAGTTGAGGGACTGGAGTAATGTAGAGGACTTCTTTGGGCGTGTGTACCATACTGTAGTCAAAATAACTCCCAGGACTTCCCACGTTTCAAGTCTCTGCCATAAACAATTCCATTCTTTCCAGACCCAGCCCAATCAAGCTACAGAGTTTCTTATAACGAAATATCATAGTCATCTTAGGAAACAAAAATAAAAACTCAATGAAACCAACCAGAAAGGCTTATTCTAATAGTCTTCAACACTAGACCAGTGGAGGATCATCATACTTTCAAAACTGGAAGGTGGTCCTACTGTAGACATTGAGAACTTTCTGGGTAAGTTTTCAATACTGACTCAACCACACCAACCTTTTGGCAAATTACCCTCACACCTGGAATTTATATCATTAAGTTACCCTTTCTCCAAGTCAGCCTGGCTTAGGATGTAAATTCTTGTTTTACATGAGCAGATGGTGGCTATTTTCAAGGTAGGTAGCTGGCTTATTCAGTGGAGACCAAACATTGCGTGACACATACAGATCATTTCTTATAAGGCAAAACTCACTGGGAGGGACCACTGCCAGAGTTTCCTGTCACTATACCCGTGCAGTCCCATTAAAGCTGACTCCACACTCACTCAGTCCCAGGGTGGAGCTTGTGACCCAGGCCTAGGCCATTAGCATGTCTCATTTCCTAGTCCTCTGACGATCACGGATCATACATGACCTGGTCAGAGCCAAGGAAATGCAATGACATTTTGACTGCATCTTCTAAGAAAGAGACTCTCACTCATAACCTAAAACATAAGAAAATGAATGGGCTAGCAGAGACCTTTCTGGTACCCATAAAACTCTAAGCTAAAGTCAACATAATAGAAGGTGGAACAAAGAAATAAAGATTCAAAAAATAAGCAGGTGCTACTGATATGCTAGAGCTCTGAATCAAGTTCTGTCTGAAGCAGCCATCTCCTTCTCAGCTTCTGAGTCGATAAACCCCCTTTTTGAGTAAGCCAGTTTGGGTTGGGTTTTCTGTGACTGCAACTAAGTAATCCCAGCTGGCTTTCATCAAAGCCAGTCTTCCCCCACAGGAGCTCCTCACGCTCTGATTCCGTAAAAAAGATAACTGGTTTCTCTAGCTGGGCATGAATCAGGGCATATTCAAGAGGGTAAGTGTCTGGGTAAGAAAATCTCTCCTTTGGGGATGCCTGTGGTTCACATTTCTGTGTGGGCTAGGAAACTCCTATAAATTTCACCTGTTGACACATTTCCTTTGCAAGCATTTTGCTAATTCAGGGGGAGGAGCCGGAAACGGAGGTGGAGAAGGGAAGGCGTGAGGCAAAATATGAATGATTGTGCAGGAAGCAATATAGCTGATGGCCTTTTAGCAAAAGGCTGGCATGTGGGCACATGCGGTGTGAATTCATGGTGGAGGAACTAATCAGGCAACGTTATCTGATCTGGAACAACAAGAAAAAGAAAGAGTCTCTTTCCTTTCCCCTGGTTTCATGTGTCTGAAAGCCCTTACCAAGGTGTCAGGCTGGCATTGGAAGTATCAAACGAGAAACCCTCGACTTCGGATTGTGCTAAAGTGGGGACCTGGGATCCAGGTTGTTTTCCAGGGACCAACTGTCATTTCAGTTTCAGAATGAAGCTGGACTTTTGTTCTGTAAACACAGGGCATGGTCTGGATTGAAAAACAAAAGTCAAGCATGCTGACGCTTGAATATAAAGAAGCATGGAGTTTCACAAGTTCTTCTGAGTAATAGAGGCTGGCTTAAGCCTGGGGCTGAGCAGGCTGTGGGAGCAGAGCTAGAGTTGGTGAGGATATTTTTTCCATGGAAATGAGTGGCCCAAAGCAGTACTGTGAATAATCTAAGTCCAATCAGCTCTTGTGGAAGGCAGCAGAACTTGCAGCAAGGGTCTTAGACTTACTTGGGTAGCAGGGCTGGTTTCAAAGCTTCCTTCCATCCCTGCCTGACTCTGTGGCCTCAAACAAGTTAGTTATCATTTCTGAATGTCTCCTCATCTGTAAACATCAGTTAGGTTCTTGGGAGAAGCAAGTCAGTTGAATTACATCCAGAGTCCGTTGACTACATGAAGAAATCAAATAAAGGGTAACTACACAATTTCACGTAACATGGGAAGACCCGTGATGAGCACTGGGCGGCAGGCACCTGGACGTGGAGACCTTCTTCTCATTTGGCAGGAAGAGGAATTAAAGTTCTGTTTCATCTTACTGTGATTTTCTGTAGAATATCAAGAGAAAAAAACACCAATTTGAAGCCAAATCTCTGAATTTTTCTAGGTTTTTCTAAGCTCAGCAAAATCTTGTTTCTAAACTGATGAAAAACTACCTCTGTGACTCCAAACTGGCTAGACATAAACCTATATCAAAAGATTTTCTTTTCTTTTCTTTGTTTTTTTTTTTTGGAGTATCAGTTTCTTAAGACCAACACTAGGTTTTATTCCTCTTTTTAGGCCAGGTCCATAACACAGTGCCTCACTCATTGCTCATAAAACGTTTATACTCGTATCTGGGAAAATGAATTCTTCATCAGGCCAATCAACCTAAACCTCTGTTGGAAAGTGCTCAAGGAAGGAAGGAAGAGAAGCTCTCTCAGTATATTAGTTAGGCTATGAGCTAAAAAGTGACTGCAAAATTCAGTGACTTAGAAGAGCTTATTTCTCTACCATGCAACAGGCCAATGATGGATGATCCAGCTGCACAAGGTCATTCTGAAATCCCCAGACCCTGTCCTCACCAGCATGATCAAAGCCAAATCACTGGCTTGAGGACATAAAAGAGAACCTGGAGAAGCACACACACCATTTTAAAGGCTGAACCCAGGAGGAGCAGCACACTTCCCTCCTACTCCCATTCTATGAGCAAGAACTGTGACGTGGCCACACCCAGCAGCAAGAGGCTGCGGAATGTATGCATACGTGCTGTGAAGAGTATTAAAGACAAGCCAGGTAATATTTGCAAGACACATATCTAATAACAGACTTGCATCCTGAACATACAAAGAGTTCTCAACACTCAACAATTAGAAAACCAAGAATGCAAAAACAACAAACAAAAGATTTGAACAAACACTAAAGAATATAGACAAATGGCAAATAAGTACATGAAAACATGTTCAACTTCATCAGTTATTAGTCATTAGGGACATACCACAACACATCTATTAAAGTGGCTAAAATTCCAAAGATGAACCATATTAATTATCGGGAGAGATATAGAGGAATTAGAACTCTCAAATATTGCTAGTGTGGGAATCTAAAATGGCATAACCAAGGGAAACAGGCTGTCAGTTTCCTAAAAAGTGAAATGTATACTACTGTATGACCCATTCTTCTTCTCCCTAGATACTTACCCAACAAAAAAGGAAGCATATATTCATACACAAATTTATACATCAGTGTCCATTGCAGCTTTATTCATAATATCCAAAATATGGAAACAATCAAAGTTCATTAAAAGTTGACTGGATAAGCAAATTGTGTAATATCCATCTGGTGAAATACTACTCACCAGTAAAAAATGAACTCTTGAAATATATACACAGCATGGATAAATCTAAAATAATTACACTGAATGAAAGAAGCCAGACCAAAAAAAGAGTACATACTGTATGATTGCATTTATATAAAATTCTAGAAAATGCAAACGAATCTATTCTAACAGAAAGCTGATCAATAAAGAGGGGATAAGGCAGAGAGGGACAGAGGTGGGGAGAATCACAAAGGGATATGAGGAAACTTTTTGGAGTAATAGATATCCTCTGTGTGGTGATGCCTTCATGGGTATAGACATGTCAAAATTAGGAACTTGTACACTTTCAGAATGTACAGCTTTTGTATGTCAGCTGTAAATCAATTAAAATATGTATGCCCTTTTTATGGATAATGAGGAGAACAGAATACAGTGGCCAATCAGAAGTAGCCTCCATACATAATTTCTTTTTGTTACTTTGTTTTCAAGTTCTGGGAGACTCTGGACCAGAGGAAGGGAGACCACGGAAGGAAAATTCCTGCTGAGAAATAAGATTTAAGACCCCCAGTTCAAGTGCCAGTTTCTGGCTCAGTGCTACTCAGGCACCAGCCGCACTTCTACCTCTGGTCTTGATTCTGCTGTGAACACATCCAATCCTGCCCAGTCCCAATAAAATCCCCACCCACTATCAACCCACAGCGCCAACTGCCAGTGACTACACACCAGCCTGTGTGCTGCCTGCCAGACCGGCCCTGCCGGCACCATGCCCCCCTCAGTTCAGCCCAGTGGACAAGTTTCCAGCCAGGTCGACGATGACCTCGCCCCCAGGTCATTTCATTCTCTCTGACATTTTCAACAGAACAAGAAAAACTACTGTATCTGCGTCCCATTGAAACTTACTTAAAACATTTCCTCTGAATATCAGTCAGCATCAGTGGGACTTTTCCTCTCAACACAGCTTGAAAAGATACTCTCAAACCTAAGCCCTTGGCTTCCACCATGCCCCTTCCCAACAGCACTATGCATTCATTTCGGTGACACTTGGAATCTCCCTGGGTGAAAGGCTGAAATGTATGAAGGCATCACAAAAGCATCCTAGAAGGCTTGGGCAGGATTCCTCTAAGAATTTTATCCATCCACTTCAAGCAATATCTTCTGTTGATCTTTAGGATTGCTGCCGAAGCAGCCTAGGCTGTCACTGATTTTCCCCAGAATGTCGTCCTTGACTGGGCACGGTCGTGCAGTATTGCCAATGCAAAGTTTTCTTTTTCCTCCCACTGGCTCAAAGTGGGATACCAGAACTAAATAAGAAATAAGCCTGTATAAGAACAAGAAGATTTAAGGATTAGAATTGATTCTCATAAACTTGTTCAGAAGAGCAGGGGAAGTAAGTTTCATCTTTCTCCACCATGTAGTCAGCATGGCCTGAGAAACGGCGCACCACCCACCGGTGAGAGTATCCTGGAGAGCGCATATGTGTGTGTGTGGGTGTGTGCGAAGTATGTTAGGGTAGTGGAGCTTGATCAATGGAAACTGCTACTAGAGCCCTTAGCTGCTGAGGAGTCAAGGAAACGTATGGGAAGAGATGGAGCCTGGAGACTGGCAGAGGTTAGCTGAGTGGCATTACCTTAGAAGAACAGCATTGGGGCTGTTCTGTTGACTGCAGGCCTTACCTCTTGGGTGCTTGGGGCAGAATTAGTAAAACTAAATGAGAGAAAAGCCTTTTCTCCAGCCCAGATTCTTAGTAGGCAGTCATGGGGGGGTAATCGTGCCTTTGTCTGGCTCCTACTCCTTCCTGGCCCTCAGACCCTCAGATTTCTGCCTGAATGGAAAGAACTCCTGCTGCTTTTGCATCTTCGTGAAGTTAAGAGGGCAGGGTGGGGAAAGAGAGGCAGCTCCACTCACAGAGGCCCCACCATCCTGACAAGGGACCTAGCGGTTACCTTTCCCCACAAGGAGAAAGGCAGGGAGGAGGCTGGTAGTGACTGGCCACCTAGCTGATGTCGGGCACTGTGCTAGGTGATTTCTCCTTCAATATCTAACTCCATCCTTACAGTGACCCAAGAGAAGGGAATTGCTGACCCCATTTTCACAGAATAAGAGAACACTTTAACCTCAGGAAGGTGAAATAAGTTGCCGAAACTTCACAACTACTTTGCGATGGGCTGGAGATTTGTTTCCATATCTGTGAAGGTGGGCGTTGGCTCATTAGTGGGGATGAGGGGTCTGCACAAAGTTCAGTGTCCTGAATTATGAAAGTCAGGTACTCAGAGATAAATGACAGCCAGATCAGAGAGAGGGAGAGAGATCTGTTCCTGCCTCTGGCTGCTAGAGTATTTTGGTGGTGTGGAGCCTCTCGTTTTCAGACGAGCTATAAGAAAACAGAATCAATTCAACTTCTTTTGCTATAGAAACTTGCCTTTTTTGTTGTATGATTTGAGATGTTATTGTAGACAAAGATTGCAAGATATTTGATTCCAATCTAGAAGGCAATGAGGTAAAAATAGAGAAGCAAAAGTGACGTGCAAATAAAGAAAATTAATTTAATAACAGCACTCATTCCATCTCTTAAAGCCTGTCCCAACAGGTAATCCCAAATACTTTCGGAGTGAGAACCTGCCCACTGCCGGGGTCAAAAGCCTCTTGCCTATGGCCACGGAAGGCAAACACGAGTCCACGTTTCCCCAAACACTGGCGCACAGCTAACCCACATTCCCAAGCCTCCCCTGCAGGGAGGTGTGGCCGTGGTCTGGCATTGGTCCCGCTCTGGTCAGTGAAAAATGAGCAGAATGGATGCACACCAATCCCAGGTCTGGATCGTGAAACCACATGCAGCCCTCCACGTGCTCT
>PVKM010037182.1:0-14525 GCA_004027735.1 Carollia perspicillata | reverse complement strand
GCAGCAACGCCCCCGGGCTCACCCCTGATCCTATCTCCAGGACAATGCCCTGGCCTCTTTTTATCTACCAAAATAAAACTTGCTTTTGCTCTTACGCAGATTTGTTCTTGTGTATTCATTCCTGCACGAAGTCAGGTTCCAGGCAGTCCCAGAGCAGAGTGAAAACTCAGCTAGTTCAGTCTCTGGTAACGTATTCACCCCACTCCAGATTCACCTTCATCTCCATGCTCCCTTTGCAGCAAAACACCTCAAAGGAGTGACTGCCACTTTGTCCCACGTCTTCCCTCCTATTCTCTCTTAAATCTTATTCATTTGAACTTTGGCCCCTAGCACTATACCAAAAATTACTCTTGCAAAGGTCACCAATGACCAAAATGTTGTTTACTTGGCCTGTCAAGTTATATCTGGCACAGTTTTTCTCCTGGAAACCATTCATTTGACTTTTTGGATAACACGTTCTACCAGTTTGCCTTCAAATTCTCAACTGGCTTTTTTTCCCCCCTTTTATCAGTTTTCTTTGTTGGATCCTTTCCATCTTGCTGACCTCCTGTTTAAAGTGCCCAGGGCTCCAACCCTTTGTGATCTAATCTATGCTCATGACTTTAAATACTTTTATAATAACTATGGCTTTTATTTTCTGCATGCTCATGCTTTGACATTTGGGGCCTTGCTGATCCTGGAGCAAACTGCCCCTGCCAGGGCTAGATAATTCCTAGAGATAGTAAACAACTTGCCGACCTGTGAGCGTGCCTTTCAAATGCAAACTAACTTCTTCAGAGCCACTTTGCACCTGCCCCCATCATCCCTAATCTGCCTGGTATCAGCTAAATAGATACAACCTCTGGACCCCAGAGCTTGTTAAGATTGTTCCAATTACCCAGCTCTTCAACTAGCCTGTTTACCCTGCCTTGCTCATTCCTTGCTATGGAAACCACAGTAAAGGCTCTTGCACACAATTTCCCTCTCTCTATATGCTTGCCCATCTCACCTTGGTCCTTCCTTACATGGCCCTACATGCCAGGACTTTTGTTTCTAGGGACTGTGAGTATAATAAACTTCTTTCTTCATGATAGCCATTTCCATGTCTGTGTGTCTTACCAACCCTAATTAAAGGAAATCTTAATTACCTTTAAGACAACTATAATCACACCACACACACACACACACACACTCCAAATTTATGTATCTGCTCCAGACTTTCCCTGTAAACTCCTGACTCATATACTCACCTGCCTTCTGAACATCTCCATGAGATGTCAAATAGTACCTCACACTTAACATATCCAGACCCTAATCTAGTATTCCTCTCAAACATGCCCCTTCCACAGTCTCCCCCATATCAATGACAATTCAGTCCTTCCTGTTGCTCGGGCCAAAAACAGTAATGCCAGTTTTTGCTCCTCTTTTTCTCTTGAATTTCATATGTAATCCATCAGCAAATTCTTTTGGCACTATCTGTAGGTGATATCTAGAAAATATTCCTCTTTTACAACTATACAAAAATAAAACCCATTGCAACTACAGGTCTTCAGGTCGTAAAAAGTACCTGAAACACAGTATATGTTCAATAAATGAACTGAATGACTGTCACAGTAAGTGAATTATACTTATTTTTGACCTGATTAATTGATATGTAATGTATACCCTACATTGTTACAAATGGGATAATGTAACACTTTATGTCATTCTTCTTAGACCCTGAGGAAAAATTAAAATGTATTGCCCCAATGTAAGTTGAGCCCTTGAGATCAAGAAGAGATTGCTTCAAGTCCAATTTCATTCTCTGTAGAAGGTCAAACCCTTTTCAAAGGTTTCCATGGTTGTCCAAGGAACTTGATTCTCATGATCATCTATGACTCCAGCTTCCATAGAAATGGGAAAATTTATGGATTGTCTTGCTATCCTATACCTTTGACTCTCCTACAGCATGCAAGTTGACACCTGACTTATTTTCCACTTTCACAATTGTATCTCACAGAAGAGGGAATTATATCTCAGAAACACAGCAACTTCTGATGGAGCAACATAAGGCATTGGTCACTTAACACTGGGGCTTATTTCGTGGCCAGTTCACTCCATACAGTCCTCAGTATCACACTTTTCCTCTCCGTGCCCTCTCCAGCTTATTCCTCCTAGGTTGTTACTCTACCTTTCCTGTCCTTTAAAATTCTTCTCATTACTTCCAGGAGCAGAAAACATAGGCCTTCCACATAGCAACATCTTCCTCATAATATGATAGTCATTGGATCATTTGTTTATTTTTATTCTGAATTACTTTTCATTATGAGGCATTTTAGACATATAAAACATATAAAGAATAAGAGAGTGAACATCCATATATCAGATATAATAATTGTTAATATTTTGTCTTACTTGCTTAATCTACAGTTTTTGCTGAACCATTATAAAGTAATTTACAGATATGATGGCACTTTGTGCCTTTAGCCTGACCTGCGAAAATGAGGACATTCTCGCACATAACCACAATGTGTTATATCACTCTAACATATGAACAATATTCTTTAATAGCATCAGCTGCCTAGTTCATTTTCAAATTTCCCCACTTGCTCCCAAACTGTTGTGTTCTCAAAAAGCAATTTTATTTATTTAATTATTTGCTCAGTTAAATCTGTATTTAAAACAGCATTCAATTGTTATGAAACATTTTAGTATTGTTGCATGCTTTTCTGAACACTTCTCTTTGTACGAAGTGGAGACAAATACCAGTAGCCAAATGTTTTTATTCAATTACCTGTTAGAATGAACCCATTCCATTAAAATGGGGTCTCCACTTTATACAGCTGGTTAATGGTAGAAGATGTATGAACTCATTTGTTAAATTGGGATCTGTAAACAAAAACAAATGGGAGGACGAGCAACAGAGACAATGAGTAATGAAAACAGCTTCCACACCGCAGAAGCTGGGGCTTCAGTAGAAAATACGTGCAGCCAAAGGAAAGACTTTCTGGAGTCCCTTTGTCTGTTACCTAGCAACAAGCCCATCACACAGGGGCACACCAGAGTCCAGTTAACAGGTCTCAGGTAGAGCGCGCAGTAAGAAAACCAAATTTCTTCTTCAATACTATGTTAATAACTCAGGTCTACAGCAGTCTCTGACAGGGGTGCGTGCCTAAAGAAATCAACCCTGTATAATGCTCCCCCCACGTTAAATCCCTGAAGGAAGAAAATGGCTTTAGCGTAATTTACTGTGCACATGTCATTACCTATTTGTCCATATATCCATCAGATCAGAGGTAAATATACTATATGAAAAAGAAAATCACCCAAATTCAAATTATTTTTGACTCATGGAATAAGGCTCCAAGATCCATCCAAATTCATTCCTAATGGCAAATGAAATCTGTGTCACAGATTTACTATCATTATTTTTATTATTGTTTGCTTTGAAATAAATTACTACATTTTTCAGGTTTGCCTTTTCTTCTATTAGAGCGTTAATATGAGCTGACAGGAGAGCTTCTCTGTCATCTGTTTTTGCCTAAAATTTGTCACGGAAAATGTTTGTTTCATAGTATAGCATTTTAATAATGTAATTATGCTAGCAGTCATTAATAAGAATTCCATCCTTGTAAAAAATGCCCATAGCACTGATTCTCATTTATCTTTTAGGTAAGTCAAGCTAAGAGACACACTAACCAAAATTAGGACAGAAACCCAAACTACTGTTCCCTGCCAGAGCTTTATGCCAATTAAACCGTGTTCTTAAATTTTGTATATGTATATTTTTAAGTTTTTAAATCGTGGTGAAATATATATAACATAACACATCTTAAGTGTACAATTCAATAGGATTATGTACATTCACATGTTGTACATTCACATACTGTGCAACCAATATCTGGAATTTTTTCATATTCCCTGAAAACACCAAAACTCTGAACCCATGAAAAAACAACCTCCCATTCCCTCCTCCTCCTAGCTGCTGGTAATCACCATTCTACTTTCTGACTCTATGAAATTGACCACTCTAGGTACCTCATATAAGTGTAATGACACAGTATTCATCTTTTCGTAATTTGCTTATTTCACTTAGCATAATGTCCTCCAGTTGTATTTATGTTGTAGCATGTGTCAGCCTGTTTAAGACTGGGGAACATTCCATTGTATGTACAAACCACATTTAGTTTATTCATTCATTAACCAATGGACTAACCAAGTGGTTGCTTCCACTTTTTCAGTATTGTGAATCATTATTCTATGAACATATGTGTGTAAATATCTCTTCAAGACTGTTTCCAATTCTTTTGCGTATATACCCAGAAGTGGAATTGCTGGATCGTATAATAATTTTGTTTAATTTTTTTAGGAACCGCCTTACTGTTTTCTGTAGTGGCTATACCATTTCACATTCCCACTAGCAGTGCACAAGGGTTTCAATTTCTCCACGTCCACGTCAGCACTTGCTACTCTCTTTTTCTTTCTTTGCTTGTTTATAGTAGCCCCTCCAATGTGTGTAAGGTGACATCTTATGGTGGTTTTGATTTGTATTTCCTTGATGATTAGTGATGTTGAACATCTTTTCATGTACTTATTGGCTATACATATATCTTATTTGGAGAAATGTCTATTCAAGTTCTTTGCCTGTTTATGAATCATGTTGTTTATTTTTGTTGTTGTATTGTAGGAGTTCTTTATATATTCTGGATATTACTCACAAATATTTCCTGCCAGTCTGTGGGTTGCCTTTTTACTGTTCATTGTTTCCCTCGACGCACAGAAGTTTCTAATTTTGATGTAATCCAATTATCTTTTTAGTTTGGTTCACTGTGCCTTTGGTGTCATATCCAAGACATCTGTGAAATCCAATGTCATAAAACTTTTCTCCTATACTTTCTTCTAAGAGATTTATAGTTTTAGCTCTTCAATTTATTTGGAGTTAATTTTTGTATATGTTATAAGGTAAGGCTTCAACTTTATTCTTTTACATGTGGATATCCAGCTATCCCAGCATTTGTTGTTAAAAAGGCTGTCATTTCTCCATTTGACCATGTGCTTAAGTGTTTATTTCTTTGGTCTCTATGTCTGTCTTTATGCTAGCTCCACACTATTTTGATTACTGTAGCTTTATAAAAAGTTTTAAAATTCAGAAATATGAGACCTTCAACTCTGTTCTTCAGGATGGCTTCAGCTATTCAAGTCCCATAAAATTTCATATTGATCTTAGGATAAATTTTTCTTTTTGTAAAATATATTTTATTGATTATGCTATTACAGTTGTCCCAATTTTTCTCCTTTTACATTCCTCCACCCAGTACCCACCATTCCCTCTGGCAATCCCTGCCCCCATTTTAGCTTATGTCCATGGGTCATATATATAAGTTTTTTGGCTACTCCATTTCCTATACTGTTCTTAACATCCCCCTGCGTATTCTGTATCTACCAATTTTTATTTAATCCCTGCATCTTTTCCTCCATTTGCTCCTCCCCCTCACAACTGGTAACCATACAAATGAGTTCCACATCTATGATTCTGCTTCTGTTCTGCTCGTTTACTTAGTTTTTTAGATTCAATTATTAATAGCTGTGAATTTATTGCCATTTTAATATTCATAGTTTTGATCTTCTTTTTCATAAATATGTCACTTTAACATTTCATATAATAAGGGTTTAGAAGCCCTGGCTGGTGTAGCTCAGTGGCTTGAGTGTGGGCCTGTGAACAAACAACTGTAGTTTGATTCCCAGTCAGGGCACATGCCTGGGTTGCAGGCCAGTTCCCAACAGGGGACACATGAGAAACAACCATACATTGATATTTCTCTCCCTCTCTCCTTCCCTTCCCCTCTAAAGATAAATAAATAAAATCTTTAAAAAAAACTTACCAATTCTTTAAAATAAATAAATAAGTAAGGGCTTAGTGATGATGAACTCCTTTAGTTTTACCTTGTCTAGGAAGCACTTTATATGCCCTTCTAAATGATAGCTTTTGCTGGATAGAGTGACCTACATTGTAGGTCCTTGCTTTGCATCATTTTGGATACTTCTTGCCCGTCCCTTCTTGCCCGTGCAAAGTTTCTTTTGAGAAATCAGCTGACAGTCCTAGGGGAACTCCTTTGTAGATAATTATCTGCTTTCCTCTTGCTGCTTTTAAGATCCTTTCTTAATCTTTAATCTTTGGCATTTTAATTATAATGTGTCTTGGTGTGGTCCTCTTTGTGTCCATCTTGTTTGGGACTCTCTGTGCTTCTTGGATTTGTATATCTATTTCCTTTACCAAATTAGGGAAGTTTTCTTCCATTATTTTTCCAAATAAGTTTTCAATCTCTTGCTCTTTCTCTTCTCCTTCCAGCACCCCTATAATTTGAATGTTGGTATGTTTGAAGTTGTCCCAGAGGCTCCTTATCCTATCTACACTTTGCAGGTATTCTTCTTTCTTCTTACTGTTGATTGACTTTATTTCCTTCCTTGTGTTCCAAATCATTGATTTGACTCTTGGCTTCATCCATTACACTGTTGATTCCCTATAAACTTTATTTCACTTAGTGTTACCTTTATTTCTGCCTGGGTCATTTTTATACTGTTGAAGTACCCAGTGAGTTCCTTGGGCATCCTAATAACCAGTTACTTAAACTCTGCATATGACAGATTGCTTATCTCTATTGTGTTTTGTTCTCTTTCTGGACTTTTGTTCTGTTCTTTCATATGGGTCATATTTCTTTGTCTCCTCATTTTGGCAGCCTCCCAGTATTTGTTTCTATGTATTAGGTAGAGCTTCTTTTACTCCCTATCTTAGTGGTATGGCGTAATGTAGAAAAGCTTACCCATAACTTGGGTAGCGCAAAGCCTTAGGTAATCACTAGGGTGGGGCAACCTACATGAACTAGGTGATAGAGTCTCGGATATAGTGTGGTTGCTCTGTGGTTCTGTGTGGGAGTGTTCAGAAAAGTGACAATGGCTGCTGTCTGGTCTCTGGAGTTTTGTACAGGAGAAAGTTGTCCCCCATCACTTGCCCTGATGCCAGACACTTCAGTTTCTCCCCATATGCCACTGATGCTCTTCAAGCTGCTGCCCTGGTGCTTGAGCCCAGAGGGAGTAAATCTGAATAAGTCCTAAGTCCACTGCAGATGCATTAAGAAGAGAAACCTGAGAATCCTACAGTTTCTTCCACTGCCCTAACCCTCATTGGTTTTTACAGCCAGAAGTTATGGGGACTTATCTTCCTGTCAGTGGAACCTTCGGCTGGGTGGTCTGGTGTGGGGCTGGGGTGCCTCACTCTCCAGATATTGCTCCCAATTTTTATGCACCACATGTGGGTGTGGGACTGTGTGTTCCATGTCTCCACATCTCTGTGTCTTGGTTCTCCTAGCTGTCTGAATGAATATAACTTCTTTAATTCCTTGCTTGTTGGACTTCCATACAACTTGATTTTCTGACAATTGTGGTTGACAGTTGTTCTGTAGTTTAGTTATAGTTTTTGCTGTGGTATGCAAGGAGGTGGGCCATGTGTGCCTATGCCTGCATCTTGATAGAAGTCCAGGATAAATTTTCATATTTTGCAAAAAAATCATTCAAATTTTGGTAGTGATTTCATTTAAAAATTTTCGAGGCTACAGAAACTCATTTGCAAAGTGTTATGTTTTGAAATATGAAAGCCCTGCAGACAATGAAAGTGAGACTTAGAATTTACTTAAAAGGCAATTGGCCATATTTTTACTTTTAGGAAAAATAATTCCCCTTGATGTTCAGGAGACTCTGAGATTCAATGATAACAGTAAACTTTTATGTAAAGCTTATTAGTCTCTAGGCACTGCTCTAAATGCTTTAGCTTTAAATTCATTAAGTCATTCAGTCCTCACAATGGTCCTATGGAATAGATACTATCGTAAACCCCATTTTATAGATGGAGAAACTAATGCAGAAAATGTTTAGGTAACTTGCTCCAAGTCACAAAGCTAGTAAAGGGCAAAGTTGGAATTTGAACCCAAGCAGCATAACTCCCAAGTCCATGCTCTCAGCAATTATACAGTCCTGTCTCTTTACACTGGTTGTTCATTCATTCATTCATTCATTCATCCAATAAAACTTGTTGCAGGGCCCTGGAATTTCAATGGTGAGCAAGACAGGCATTGTCCCTGCACTCAGGCTTGTTGTCCTCATGACTGATAGATGCAATAGCCAAATGCTTGTGGTTGTTGCTGTCCTGTGTCACTTTGGTTATACTGAATCATCATAAACCTCCAGGCAAGTTACTACCAAGTTGTCAAAGACCAGCCTTTTTGCTACAGAGATATGACTAATTATCCTTTCATTGATTCACTTATCCAACATTTATTGAGCATACTTACTATGTGCCAAATGATGGGTCAAAGTATGTACATAGAGAAAACAGGGATGCACAAGAAGGTGCCAGTGTGTTAAAGACTGACATGTAAAAAAAGAATGCTCAGGGTATTTGAGGAACATTGAAGAAAGGTCCCACTGGTGTTTTATGGAGGAGGGCTGCTGTAAGGAAAGACCCCGATTCTCCTCTACTTCTCTGCCTATGTAGGAATATGTATGCAATTGGTGTGTGACTTTTCCATTTTCTGCAGAACCAATAGGAATACTGCATAGCAATACTTTTACTCAAACTTCCTCTCAGATGAGGATCTCCCCTCCATGGAACACTCAACTACTAAATCTTTTGAATCTTTAGTACTCCCCATCTACAAAACTCCAGGCCACCATTTGCAATCATTGCTAACCAGAGAGCCATGAGACTCTAAATTTCATTGAATATGTGTTTTCCTTTTTTATTAAATTTATTGGTGGGACACTGGTAACAAAATTACACAGGTTTCAGGTGCACAATTCCACAACACATCATCTGTACACTATATTGTGTGTTCACCACCCTACGTCAAGTCTCCTTCCATCACCATTTATCCCCTGCTGAACCATTTTCTACCTATCCCCCACCCTTTCTCCCCTTGGCAACCACCACACTGTTGTCCAAGTCCAAGAGTATTTTTTCTTTTCTTTCTTTTATGCTCAATCCCTCCACACACCCCACCCAGCCCCCCAGACCCCTCCCCAACAGCTGTCAGCCTGCTCTCCTTTGTAATATAGAAATTGGAAGCCATGAGGAGCCATCACAGGCAGTGGCAGGGCTGTTGGCTCCCTTCTCATACTCATGGCCCTCCCCATTCTGGTACACCAGATTTCCAGCTGCCACCCCCTCCATTTATTTTTCCTGAAGAATTTCACTGGCCTCCAGAGTGAACTTTGTCCGCCCATGATAGAAGTCAATGTGCCATGGGATCCACGGCAGCACAGAAGGCCAGGCATCTGTCATGGGAACTACCTTGCCCGTTCTTGGCTACCATTCCTTTTCTTTCTGGCTCGCTGTCTTTTAAGTGCTTCTGAGATGTCATCCTTAGTAAATGAATTCACTTGAACCTTTGTCCTGGAGACTGGTTCTGTTGTGCCCAAGGTAAGACAGCGTACAATCTGCGAAGTCTTCCCCTAGAGGCTGATCAGGCCCTATTCATCCACGTGTGCGTTGTGGATGACAGGTCTTCATGCAGAAGGAATCATGTCTTCCTTTAAGCAGAGATCAAGAACCTCAAATGGATGTAGATTTACCTTTTAGATGCTTTTATTCTAAATTACTCTCACCAGTACTTGGCCATCTTATTTATTTTGTAACTCATTTCTTTCTGGCTGCATTGTCTTCAGAGTCCAGTGTGTGCTGGTCAGGAAGTTAGGTGCCCAGTGGATCTGTTTTCAGTGCCTCTGGTCTTCAGGCAATAAAGACTTGGGAGGCAAGGCTGCTTACAGTGTCATTAATTTGAGATTTTATTGTAATAAAATCTATGCTTCCAGTTACCTTCCTGGGGGTGCCAGCGATCTGGGAATGCCTTCCCCCTACATGTCTCCATATCTTGTTCTAGGTTTGTAGAGTGATATCATAATACTCCAGCACACACTGAAATATGTTCTTTAGCCAGAAATACATCAGTTTGGAGAAGAACTGATATGCATTGTATTCATAGTTGAGGAAGAATGCAAACAGCTGAATATAGAAATGGTCGAAAGGCTATGAGAGAGACAAAGTTTACAAAGAGTAAACGGGAAATTGGCAAAAGTGGGGGGAAGAACCAAGACAAGCAGGCATGAGACCAAAAAAAAAATACAAGCATGATTTCTGTCTGCTTTGCTGATCTACATTTGACCTCTCTTCCTGGAAACCAAAAGAGGAAGAAGGAAAAACATAGACACTCAAACAGCTCTAATGCCTTGGTGGTTGGCAGTCCTGGTCCCTCACAGGGCATTCTGAATCATTCCTGCAGCACTTCAAGTCCTCCAAAATTTACTCTTAATAATCACACTCTGATTTTTGTTTCTCATCACATTTCACACAAACTGACAGTGTCACAATCAGAGTGTGTTTTAAACTCTGGGTTTACTAAATGGCTGCTTGACATTTTCTTGGGAAATGGCAGGTAGCCAAGGCCAGCATTTCAGCTTTATCTTACAATTGCATTGTTTTCTATATTTTGCTACTACCCCTTTCTCCACACCCACCCTGATGCTCCCTGGGCTGAAAGATGACAAAAATGAGTTTCATCTGTGTACCTCTTTGAATACTATTTAACCAAACAGTGAATTTCAGCAAAGCAAAATGCTTTCCTGTTTTCAAATTTACAGGTATCCTACCATCAAGGGAAGTCAATTCTATCAGGCTGATAGGAAAACATGGTGTCTTTTTAAAATGGAATCATCCCCTCTGAAACCAAAGTTCTGCCAAAGTGTATTACCAATGGCGCCGACACTGGAATAATCATGAGGATCCTATCTTGTGTTTCTGCTGCCCCTGTTTGACACACACAAACAGCAAACTGCTTGATCTGCTTCTCATCTGAGTCTTTCCAGGGGTGGGAGAGTAACAGCCAGGAACACAAATAATGTGCAGCCCCTGCGAATCTGTGAGAGGAGCATCCAGCCCAGGGACTGAGATAAACTTTGCTCTGTGGAAACTGTCCTGGGTTATTAAATGTCCACAAAGAGCAGATGGGAGATCTGCTGCTCAGAGGTCTTATTCCACAGGCCCCTCCACACACAGAAGCCACAGATTAGTTCCAACTCCCTGGAAGGAGGAGAGGCTGAGTTGATGTGGCTTCTGTTCCAGTCTGAGGTTCTGGCTTAGACTCTAGGCGGGAAGGAGGGAAGCAGCCTGGGTAGAGAAAAGGCCCTATTCATAGCTCTCCTGCTGGGTGGGCAGCTCTTGTCATGGGCTGGACCTCTCTCCCCATCTGTGAAATGGGGTGAGGAGGCTGACCTCTAATGAATGTGTGAGATGTATGTGGGTAGGGCTTTGAAATCAAGAATAAAAGGTATAATTTGAACCTAAAGCATTGTTATTATTTCTCCCCCCTCCCAGTGCTCTGTTGTTCCTTTTAAGAAACTGTTGCTGCTTATCTGAAAACGCCCACACCACCAAGCCTCTGGCTGCCCCTTCCAGCAGGGGGACAGTGTTGCTGGCAGCTCTGACTTTGTTGCTCATCAATTAAATGAAAACTTTAAAATACACACAAGGGTGATGATTTCCCACAAACAGTGAGAAACTTTTAAAAGCAAAGAACTCTTTCACCTTCTGTCCCAAAACACTGTACGCACACTGATTGTTTCATATTTCTTTAAAGAACCCAAGTCAAGGAGGAGGAGTAGGAGGTGCTTGGAGTTTGTCAGGATGGGAGGTTGCCAGTTATGCAGGACCACAGAGCTCATGGATTGCCGAGGGGATGGGAGTCTCTTTACTATTACCTTTCATGCACTGCCTTCATGAATATTTTCCTTTTTATTATTATTTTTACTGTTTTTAGACTTAGTTTGTGGATGCAATTAATGCTATATCTGAACATTAAAGGTATTACTGTCCTCGTTAAAATTCTGGCCACTTGGGAAATTTCCTTTGGCTTTTTTACCCCCATGCGCTAAACACATCTGGTGGATGGAGAGGGGTATATTTTTTCCTGGACTCCCTGGTGTGTGTTTGGTGGGAGTGAGTTTTAAGTCCCCAAGAGAACATTCCCTCAAACATTGAACATGCTCTATTGTTGGCCCAGGAAGGTGAGTATCCTGTCTGTAGTCCTCAGGGAAAGTACGAGAGCCTGCTTGCAGCATCCAGGCTGAATCTGATGAAGGCGCAGCAATGACAAACCAATAGGGGGCTGGTCACAGTGGGGTACACCCGCTGTCAGAGCACATCAGCTGCTGAGCACTAGCCATGTTCCATCCTAGCCCAGAGGGGTAGGCCTCCGCTCAGAAGGGTGACTGCCTGTGGGGTGAGAGATTACTAACCATGTATACGTGGTCGGTATGTGAAGTAAGGTATGGGGATCAAAAACTGGATTCCTGAGGCTGATCCAATCCTTTGGACTACTGGTCAGTTTGAAAAAGATGCTTTGGAAGGGAGAGGTTTTTACTCAGAATCAAAATCCCAATTGACCACTCTCAATGCCCTTGCAAATAACCCTATTTCATAGAGGCATGTGAACAGAGCCAGGGTGTGTGTGTGTGTGTGTGTGTGTGTGTGTGTGTGTGTGTGTGTGTGTGTGATTTCTCAGCCAGGACTCTTTCCTGAACTTCTGAACTATGTATCCAACATCCTACAGTTCATCTCTACTGGGATGTCCATCAGCACCTGTAGTGCAATATCTTCACAACCTGTCCCATGTTGTTTCCCTCCAAATCCATTCTTTCTCTTTCCATATTTAAGAAAACCATCTGCTCATCTGCCCAAACCAGAAACACTGATGTTCACCTTACCTCTTTTCTTTTCCTTTGCCCCAATTCATATCCATTCAATTGCCAAATCATTTTGATTCTGACTTATATAATTTTTTTCAAATCTCTCTGCTGTTCTGTATTCCAATTGCCATCATAGTGTCTTGGGCTACCATTCTCTACTAATGGATTCTCTACTAATCTGGATGACTCCAACAAGCCTCCAGCTGGCCCACTCAACCCATTCTCCTAGTGCAATAAAGAGTGGCATTTAAATGCTATACCACCTTCACTGGCTCCCTATCACCTCCAAATAATGGTCAGGCTGCATAACATAACTCAGAAGAGCCTTTATAGTCACCATCCCCTGGCAGCTCCAATGCCCTGGCCATATTAAATTACTGGCAGTTACCCAAATCACACTTGTCTGTTAGTGAGCCTTTGTATGTTTTTCTTCCAACCCAGAGCAATCTTTCCCTCTTCATGCTTAATTCTAGTTTCACCTTCAGTTCTTTACTTAGATGTTACTTCTTTTGAGAAGCTCTTTCTGTTCAAAGATTGGGTCAAATACCCTTGCAATATATTGCACGTATAATGCTCACACAGCACTCCTGAACCAGAGATAAAGCCAATCAGGACGAAAATGAATAGAGGGCAAGGCCTCCTACAAGTGAAGACTTTTCTAAAACCCATCTCACCACAGCCGATTCCCCATCCTGAAAGGACCCAAGAAGTTTTTGTTCACAAGCCAGCACCTCACACTTCCCACCACACACCAGCAACACTGTGTTGTGCTGTACTGGATTGTCCTGTCCAGCTCTGAGTCCCCTAGATGAGGTGATGAGCTCCCCATTTGACTAATTTTTTATTCCCAGCATAAGGTATTGTTTCAAGCACCTGTTCAGCATTTGTTCTATTAAAGAATTCTTTTTATACCCACTTAATGGTTTTCAACTATATGATGGTTACCTTTCTGCAATTTTTTCTTTTCTAAACTTTACATTTGGCTGTCCAAGTCAATACATCCACACAGACCTACCATTTTGTACTCTGTGCAAAACTACGGTTCATCTTGCCCAGCTGGAAGATAGGGTGCTGGCCGAAGGACTTGGAGTAGCAGCAGCAAAAATAGGGATAGACCACACTTACTCAGCTATATGCTATATTAAAGCTATATGCTGGGTGCTGTCCTGAGCTTACATTTCTTATTTTACTTAAATATCCCCAGAACCTTAAGGAAGGGTACTATTAATGTCCCCATCCCAAAGATAATGTAACCAAGGTATAAAGGAGTACATTTTATTTAATAATTTTAAAAAGTCATGATACAAACCCAGGCAGGCGGATTTAAAATTCAGCCTTTGAATATGTGTAAACTATGCACTAAAGAGTTGAAACTGAGTTAAATGTGATTTTGTGAATGTTTACTCCTTGGAGTTTTTTTCCCATTAGAACTAAATAGTCCCACTGGATTTATATTAATAATACATAAGAGTGACTGAATTTTGGGGATTCCTTCCTTTCAGGGCAATTTTCCCTTTCCTCTGATGTTCTGGAACTGGAGAGGCAATTGTGTCTCGTGAGCAAAGACTTCTCGGGTCCTTTTAGAATGAGGGGGTTAGCATGGTGGAAAGGGCAAAAGAAAAGTCCTCACTTACAGGAGATCCCTCACTCTTTGCAGCCATAACTCAGTTTTCTCTCTGGAGAACTGTGCAAGCATTATAAGTATAGACTATTGAGTGAAGATTAGAAACACCTTAGAGAACTTGACCTCTGTTTACTATCGAACATGTTGGCAG
>PVKM010037181.1:0-14536 GCA_004027735.1 Carollia perspicillata | reverse complement strand
ATCATTGTGTCAGTTCCTGAGACTTGCCCTTTCATGGTGTGTGTCTAGTTCCAAGTTCCTGGCCATATATCTCGTTTTATTGCTTATTCAACTTTCCCCCCACATTAAATGTAAGCTGAAATATAGATATTATACTCTTTGCATGTCAAGGTACAAAACTTATAAAAATTTTATAATAATATTATTTTATTTGACCTGACAATTTATTTAAGAACATAAGTTGTACTTAGTGGTCATTACTTTTTAATGAAATATACAAACTACATTTTTTAATTAAAAAATATATTTTACTTTTTCCATTACCATTTATTCCCCTTTTACTCCCCTCTTCCCATAATCACCATACTGCTGTCTATGTCTATGAGTACTTTTTCATTTTTGCTCAATCCCTCTACCCTGTAATCTCCCCCCACTTAGCTGTCATTCTGCTCTCTATCTATGATTCAGTCTCTATTTTGCTGGTTAGTTCAGTTTGTGCATTAGATTTCAACTATGAGTGAAAACATGGTATTTGTCTTTTTCTGACTGGCTTATTTCCTTTAGCATAATGTTCTCCAGTTTCATCCATGCCATCACAAAGGGTAAAATTTTTCATCTTTTTTATGGCTGAGTAGTATTCCATTGTGTAAATGTCCCATTGTTGCTTTATCCACTCATCTACTGATGGACACTTGAGCTGCTTCCATATCTTGGAGATTGTAAATAATACTGCAATGAACATGGGGGTGCTTATGTTCCTTCAAACTATTCTTTTGTATTCTTTTGGATATATTCTCAGAAGTGGAATTGCTGAGTCCTTTTAATAATTTACATTACAATACATTCAGAAATAAATGTTCAAAATGCTATTTTTCAATCTTAATATTTCCCTATTTTAGTAATTAGAATAATATTTTCTATATCTAGACTTCTAGCACTCCATATGGAGCTTGTCCATTCTCTGTGATTCCAAAGAATTCCGAGGCAAATTTTTATTAATAACTGTGGAAGTGACTACTATCTGCTCATCAAAGTACATTATAGTCTCCTTTTCTGAAATGGAGTTTTAGTCAATACAAAGTGAACAAATATGATATGTGATATAGTCTGTACACCCACAAAATCTTCCTAGGACTGCTTCTCCATGTCTCTCCCCTTTTCACTAACTAGAGTGGTGATTGGTATCCCTCTTTCCAAGTGAGTTACTATAGAAACATGGGTTTCAAGACAGAAGAATCTGTTAGCCCAGAGCCCTGAGTTATGATGTGAGGGTGAACTATTTTAACAATCACTTCACTCATCCAAGTTGGAAATACGATCACACATAAAGTACTTAGAAGTTTTCTATATTTTCCATTTGGAATCTAAAAATCCATGAATTGTCAAGTCCTGCTAATTCATCCATCTTCTCATTTTCCTATTCTTTTAATATTTAGTTCAAAACCTCATAACTTTTTGTTTCAATAACTATAGCAGCTCACAAACTAGTTTTCTAAGTACTGGCTCTCTCCCACAAAATCCACTCACCATGGTGGTCATTACGGGTCATCCATACTGTTTTTGAGCCCAAATATCCTTATGCTTTGTGAAATAATATTTTCTATTTCTATGATATTCAGTAAAGGTAATCAAATGCTGTATAGTTACATTTAAAAAGAAGAGACATTGTAAGGTAGATATAGAAATAGATGTGAATAAGAAAGATTCTCTACAAGTGAACCTTTAAGATCCGTGACAAGGGCTTGCTTCTCCATATTCAATATCTGTTCCATGGTCCCTCTTCATGATCTAGGTTCTTTCACAGTTAATTGATTGCAAGTCTAGTTCCTATAAATGCTAAAGTAGATTTATCAGTTTGTTTGTATGTTTCTTGAATGGGGACAGGAACCTGTCACTTTAGATACAACGTTCTAGTGGGTTGGAGATTTCTGGCCTGTTATGGATTTCACAATGTAAAAGTTGCCTAGTTATTGAGGGCAATTACCCTACAAATCAAATGATCCATTCATGTGTCAATAAAATAGATCAGAAAAAATGAATAAAAACATAGAGATGAAAGTGTGAGAGATTATTCACCTCTGAAGTATGGAAACAAACGAGAACATTTTCTTTGTTACTCCAAGGAATATCCCCTTAAGACAGATAAGAAAAATAATTTCCTCATGGGTCATTTTTTCTTTTGTGTTCTAAAATTGCCAGTTAATTTTCACTTTGTCCTTGATAAAATTATGGCAGTTAGAGAGATACACATATGAATGAAAGCCTGAAGAAAGATGTGTTTGTTCAGAGGTCCAGTGAAATGGAAAAGACCTTAAAAGAACTCCATGTTTTATAAATGTGATATTAAAAAACTGAATGTTTCTCCATAACCTGGCTGAAGACAACCATTGCCAATTGCGGTGCAATAAAGCATCCACTGTTAGAAGTAACAAAATCAAGCAGTCTCAGCCACACATGTAAATGAACAGGTGTGGCCGCAAACCATAATTTGTCAATCTCTAATGTAGACAAACAAAAATAGACAAAGACAAGACATAAGAAATTCCTCACAATGTTTTGAAAATGTGATCATGGGAAACTTATTCTATAAAGACACAAATATGGTAAGACTTTCTGACCTTATCAGCCCTTGGAACTATCTTGAAGGACAGATTTTCTTATATCTATTCCTACTCTGTCTTAATGAGCTTCCTCTTATAGACTCGAAACAAAACAGTAACAAGGACAGCTAGACAAAAACTATAGTGTTACTACTAAAAGTCATACTTCCACCAGTAGTAAGGATTTTCAATTCATGAGAAAATAATGAAATGATTTGTAAAAGAGGGATTGCCATTCTCAGGAGACAAACTCAGCATTTAGGATTTAGACAAAAGGTCAGAAGTCTCATTCTCTAAAAGAGTAGGTAGGAAATATTTTCAGCTATGGTGACCACACTGTCTTAGTCCCAGCTATCCAGGTCTGCTGTTGTAGCAGGGAAGAAGCAATAGACATGATGAACAATTACAGACTGCAGGCCATAGCTTGACAATTCTTCATCTAGACAAATAGAAATCAGAACTCGGACCAAAGGTGGGGCACATCTTCCTACTTCGGTAAAAGAGATTCCTGAAAAGGATATTTATAAGGCCTTAGAGGAAGGCATGGTTTCTGAATATGGGCTTTTAAATCATGCCAGAAAGGAGATATTGGCGGGGGGGCTTTGGGGTGATCTTCAGAATGGCATTTATAGTCTCCCTCAGACACCACCAGAAAAATCTATTGATTAAACACACTAAAGTTTATTAATGCTGCAATGACAGAGAACACTATCTTAATACTGTTTTAGTGCCTCAAACAGAAGAAGTTAATGAAGATTATTCATTCTCAATTCAAGGAGTTAAAGTATGTCTTTTGAGGAGGGGAGCTTTTTAGATTTGAACAGTTCTTTTATACAATCATATAAATCAGTTGGTAGACAAAGTGAAGTGAGCATTTTGAGGTAAGTTCTGATGGAACTGTTGTCATGATAAGTGAGCTGTTTCTCCAGGTGTGAGAAATATTATCTGACAGCTATTTGCTCAGATGAGTAAATTGTTTTCTCAGATACCTTTGTGGCAACAACTTCCTGAAGCAAAGAGTGAATTTATATGGACACAGGTGCTTCCATTTCTAAGGTAGGAAGAGGCAGCAGCACTTTTCAGAAGAGAAAGGTGCCAACCAAATGACATTATAGATGTTCACCCATATACTATTTCTTATTGGTTGATTAATTCTCTTTCTCTAAACTAGTCAGTGGACTCTGTGCAACCAGGTGTATGAATATTTTAATATTTAGATCCCTAATGATTATGCTATTAAAGATACTTTTATTTGAAAGAAAAATATAAGTAAAAGGTAAATATGGTGAATACTTTAATATGGCACCCAAATTTCTGTTATCAAATGGTGATGTTATTGCTCCATCTACAGAGAGTGTTGCCAATTGACAGGCGTTAGCTATAAAGCTCAGCGGAAGAAATCTGCTTTTCTCATTGCTGTGCTCCTTCTGTGGGAAGATCCCTCCAATGACCTATTACACAGGAACATAAAGCCACTCCTCCCAGCTCAGGACAAGTCTCACATGCCATCTTAATTCCAGAAATTTCTGTGGAGGGGATTAGGAGTCCATAATTAGGACTGCATTGGCTCAATGTCTCCCTATGTCCAAATATCTTCCTTTCTTTCTCTTTCAAGAATGTTGTTGATTCCAAGAGTAAGTCCCCATATATGGCATTCACAATTTGCGATAGTGCATATTATGCTTCCTGTGGACCCCAACTTGAACGTGTTGGGAACAAGAATGGTCAAAAAAATTAAGATGATATTTTGGAGTTAAAACACTTGCTGCCTTGAGAGCAATGAGAATCCTGTCACTAAATGTAGACAAAGTATAGATAGTACCTGACAAAAGGTATCTGTATAATTATAAAACTTTCACTGGTAGTAAATCAATATACTATATTGTGAAGGGAACATATTCACTGACACAAGGAATGAAATGTTTAGATGCAAAGTATAACAAGAGAAATGGTAGCTATAAAGACAACAAAATTGTGTTTTTATTGCTATGCTCGCATTGCATTGTCAAGATAATTTGGAAAATATAGAAAACTGAGAATAATTATTTACCAATTAAAAATTAAGTGTAATTTTACTCCTGGATGTCAGACAACTGAAAGCATTGTCACTTTCACTTTATAATGAAAAATAGTACTAAGTGCCCATCAGTAAATGAGTGGATCAAAAAACTATGGTGCATTTACACAATGGGATACTACGTAGCAGAAAGAAAGAACTCCTATCCTTTGCAACTGCATGGATGGAACTAAAGAGTATTATGAAATAAGTTAAGTAGTGAAAGACAAATACCATATGATCCTACCTATAAGTGGAACCTAATCAACAAAACAAACAAGTGAGGAAAATAGAATCAGAGACATGAAAATAAAGAACCAACTGACAGTGACCTGAGGGACAGTGACAGGGTTACAGGGATAAGAAGGAGAAAGGTCAAGTTAAGGAGAATGTATAAAAATCCCATGGACAAAGATAATGGGGGAGGGTTGAACATGGGAATGATGTGGGCAGGGAAGGGGAGAACAATGGGGGGAAATTGGGGACAACTGTAACTGAATGATAAAAAATTTAAAAAAATCAGTATAATTAACTTCAAATTCAAGATTTTTCTTTTCCAAACTTATTGCATAGCTGAGGTTATAGAACAAGACATTGGAAAAAATCTAAAAATAGATGTCTGTTGGGAGAGAGGAGGTGTGGGTACTTCTCATGTGGGTAGAAGCAAGTGGACATCAATAAGAGTTCTGACAGAATAGTTAAAAAATTGGTAAATGCTGAATGTGGCCTTTAAACATTTATACATAGAATAAATCTGTGTCCTGGGGTTACAGAAATTGAGCAAGTCCACACACTCTTGAATGTTGTTTCTGCACAAACTCCACTGGACACTTACAGTAAACAGTAGAAAGTGTCATAAGAAGTCTTTATTGAGGTGTAACTCTGGGGTAGGGCAAGAGTAGCTGTGCAGAAAGTACAAGTAATCTCACCTATGTTTCTCCCCCTACCTACACTGTGGAACAAAGCTTTAATCTGTGTATTTAAAGACATGAAGCATTGCTGCCTTTAGGGCTTAGGTGAAAACTCATTGTATCTGGGAAGGAGAAAGGTGAAAAGAAAACTGCTCCTAGGGCAAGGGCAAGAATACACTTTTGTCCACAGTTGCATTCACTGGAGGGTGAGAAAAAATGAGGACACATTCTTCAGACCCAGGAACATAGTGCACACCTAAGAGTGAGGTTTAATTATAAAAAAAGAGAATTGAGTTCTCCAATTATCTTCCTTGCTGTCAAGCTAACAAACTTTGGATAATAAGCAATAGCAAATTACTCCTGAAAGGCAAGAAGGGAAAAAGAAAATGCTAACAACCTCCCATGAGACATAACACATAGAAAAACCTAAAATACACCCTTCAACAAGATTGCTGTGAAAAATCAGTCTGTTCCCTAAACACAAGATGCGTCTACAGAAATTTGAAACTCATGGTCACTGAAGGTAGCCATAGCAACCAAGAAAAAGAGGAAACCCTCAAATTCAGTGCTACTCATTACATAAACTTAATACATGCATTAAAAATTCAACAGAAACAAAGAAATATACATTTTCAGGTATAACAATATTTACCTCAGTCTCTACTATTGTAAACCAGATGTATGGCTTTAACAACAAAGAGACATAAATGACAAGGGAAAAAAGGTCATCCAAAGGATACAAATCAATAATCAGAACCATACACAGGCAAGACAATGACATTAAACTATCTGATGAAATTGAAAATAACTATAATTAATATGTGAATCTTGCTGATTTTTAAAAAGAGATAAAAACTTAAAAAAATAAATAAAATGATATGAAAATACAAAATATAAGGGAAAATGTCTTTGAAAGGCATTTCAGTGGACTCAACACATCCAAGAAAAGAATCAATGATCTTGAGGATGAGTCATTAAAAATTACAGAATCACAGTGAAGAAAAGGTAGGGACAGACAAAAGTATATAAAAATTAATAAGACCTATAAATCAACATCAATATTGTAATGTGTGTGGTTCAGTCCCAGAAAGAGAAAAAGAAATATTTCAAGACATAATGGAGGAGGATTTTTCAAAATTAATGACAAAAAGTAAACTACAAATCCAAGAATCTCAGAGAAAGCTAAGCAGGATAAATGCCTCCTCACCAGCAAAAAAAGAACCAAAAAAATCACCTAGATATATCACATTCAGATCTTATAAGCATATGATAAAGAAAAAAAAAAACATTGAAGAAAGCTAAAGTGACATTATGCATAAAGGATTTTTTTTAAATACAGAAGACTTCTTGTCTGAAACTATGTAAGTTAGAAGACAATGGAGTGATATCAATAAATAGGTGTAAGGGTTGGGGGACTGTCAAGCCATAACTCCAAGTTCTATCCTTATCAAGGAAAAGATAAGTAGAAAATAAGAATGGAAGAAGATATACCATGCAAGAAGAAGACATAAAAGACCTGAAAATGACTAAATTGATTCCATCAAAACAGGCTTTAGAATAAAATGTGCTACTAGAGACAAAATAAACTCCCAATGATAAAAGTGTTCATTATTTCGAAGATATAAAATTTGTGAAAAAACACACACATAGAAGTAAAACTCGGAAATTTGGAAAGCAAATACTAAAAAACAAAATTAGAGAGAGAAATAGACAAATAGTAATAGTTTGAAACTTTAATACCCAATTATTAAATGATAATTAAATTTACAAGACTAAAATCAGCAAAGGTTTGGAAGATGTGAACAATAAAAACAAATGGTAGGGTGAAGCACTCTCACTCTCTGGCTAGAGAAGAGCATGGTAGCCAATGTCTTAGAACCCTCAGGGGTAATGACACAAAATAAACCACTAGAAGGTAAGAAAATGAAGAATGGGCAGTAGAGGATGGAGATGATGACTGCCTTTTATTGTGGTCCTGACATTAGCTATAGAAGCAAAGATTCATACAGACATTCATACTCTAAGTACCTCAGCAAGAAAAAGTCACTGAGGGACTACTCCCAGAAGCTAATGAAGTAAGAGGACTGTGAGTGACTTTATCCTGAACTACCCTTCTCATTGACACAATTATGAATTCTGCCAAAAGCTTTAAATCCTGTTTGCAGGTTGCTATGCTGAAAAAACCTGTCTTAATCCATATTATTACCCCTCCCAGTGGCAGCCTCACTCAGTGACTGATCAACATGGTGATAAAATGACCTGGTTATCTCTTTCCAACTTGGGGCAATTCTGATGGTCCATCATACATTTTTAAATTTTAAAAAATAATTTCTTTATTTACTTTTAGAGAGCATAGAAGGGAGGGAGAAAGAGAGGAAGACAAACATCAATGTGTGGTTGCCTCTCATGCACACCCTACTGGGGACGTGGCCCGCAACCCAGACATGTGCTCTGACTGGACATCGAACCAGTGCCAGCACTCAATCCAGTGAGCCACACCAGTGAGGAATATGATGGTCTATCATATCCTTAGAGCTCCCGAGAGTGCCCTTTCTGTTAGGAGTGCATGTCATCTGCTACCTTTGTCCAGTTATTTATTTTGCTCTCTTCCACTGATGCTAATCTCCACAGAACTTCCCAAAAATACACATCCTGCAAATTAATCGCTGTCTCAGAATATGTTTCCTAGCACCTGGGAACCCAACCTGCCATAACGAGGTGGGAGATTATTGTTCTCTGATTTTTAATGTAGAACATTATACTATCTTCTATTATCAATGGGCAAAATTATTTTCCTTTACATCTTTGGACTCATAGAAATGGTAAGATGCATTTTTCTGGCCATGTCATTTTTCAAGTCTCAGCTCATCTCAGATTTGCAGTAGTGAAAATGTTTGACAATTTTGTAAATAAGCTCTCAGCATTACCAATACCTTGAACAACTACTCAGATTTCTAGGTATTTCATTCTTCCTCACTGGTATTGTTTTCTCAGAATTCAGTTGCCACATTTTTTGCATTTATTTTAAGCTATGGTCACATCTAAAGGCTGTTGGAATAGTTTGTTATATTTTGTGTGCTCTTTTTGAAATCTGCTCTCCCAATATCTTTTGTACAAGTCTACAACTTTTCACAGTACTTTATTTGTCTATTATTAACATTAATATAAAGTTCTGTCTTTCTTTTAGGTTTCTTCACATTCATTTTTTATAAATTTCTGGTCATATTAAAAGTAAAGTAGCAATATCTGTTGTCACCTCCACTTTCAAATAGTAAAACTGTTTCTACCTTTCTCTCTTTCAGTGGATTATACCTATTAAAGATAAAAAAGAGAATATTATACATGACATATTTACAATGATTAAAAACCCATGTTATAAATCATTTGATAATTCATTATTTTATTATAGTCAATTTTCCACAAATTATAATTCTTGTTGAAAATAATTGTATATGTTGTTTCCTTTCTACCTTTTTTGGAACGAAACTATGATATTTAATAAAGAAATTACCATTGATGCTTTTAACAGTTGAGAGAAATATTGAGGAAAAAATTCTGGAAATATGCTTTTTCTTATGAATGCTTTTTCACAAGGTGATTCTGAAATATAAGAGGGGATACTTGAGTGGAGAGCCTAATTGATACTCAGTTTTTTTCGATATTAAAAACTTGTTAAATAAAATATGGCAAAGTGGTCACACAATAATAATCAGTAATTAAAAATCACATTAATGCTTGATGACAAAAGGTAAGATAGCATGACAATGTGCTACTGAATGGAAAAGAACTTGAAAAGCAATTTAGAGTAAAATTACATTATTGTAAAAACATACATAAAAAGAAGACTTGTAGGAGAGATATCAAAATGTTATCTGTGATTATTGATGTGTGATGAGATTGTGAATAGATTTGTTTTCCATTTTGCTTATACTCATATTCAAACAATTTTCCAATAAACATGCATTGGCTTACAATTAATTAAATTTGTTTTTAAATTCCTTTTTAACCCTAGATTTTGCCTGAGCTTTATCTTTTTGAGACTGTTCCTAAAAAGTCTGTTATGTACCTTTGACATGCATTTTCCTTTCCTATTTTCTCTGTTTCAAACACGTTTAAACCATATTTTTTCACATTTTTATTGCTGTTCGAGAACAATTGTTTTCATTTCCCTCCTCACCACCCACCACCCCAGCCATCCTCCTTTCTATCTTTTAAATATATATATGACTACTATATTTTATGAAATGCAAAACTAAAAAAAAAATACAAGATTAACTAGTGAAGGGAGCATAAACATAGAGAAATTAATCAAAATTTCATTCATTTCTTATTTTTCCACCCATTATACATCAACATTCATTAAGTGTCTACTCTGTGTCAGGTGCTATTATAATCAATGAAAATACAGAAATAATAAAGATTAAAACAAATAGACATGCCTGGGTTGCGGGCCAGGTCCCCAGTAGGCAGAGTGCAAGAGGCAACCACACATCAATGTTTCTCTCTCTAAAAATAAATAAATAAAATCTGTTTAAAAAACAGAGAAAACCTCTGCTTTACAGAATTTATAATTTAGTGAGGTGAAATGGACAACATAATAAATGATTTAGGTCATGGACTAGCAAAGCTTTCACTGTGTAGGTCTGAATAGTGAACACTTCAGCCTTTGTTGGCCAGTCTCTTTCATAACTGCATAAACCTGTCAGTGTAGGGGGTGAAGTAACCATAAATAATACATAAACAAATAAGCATCTTTGTGTGTCAATATAATCTTATTTACCAAAATTTTCAATGGAGAAAAATTAAGTAAGATAAGAGTAATAGGCAGAATTTGTGCAATTTTTAAAAAGGTGGTCAAATAATGGTCACTTTGTAGGTGATCTGTAAGCAGATTTAAAGGTGGGAAGGGAGTAAGTTACTTGGATACCCAAAATAAGAATGGCCCAGAATGGATCAAAGAACACATGTGAACTCTGTAAATTACCAGATTAAATGTAACGTACCAGGGCTAATATTTTCTAAGTTTCTACCATATACTTGTGCTTTTGTGTGTGTGTACTTTTAAAATAGTGTCTGTTCTGTTCCAGTACCATGCAAAATATTAAATATTCATACACCATCAAAATGTACTACCACATGAAAAGCATGTAAATTTGGAAACTTTAAGTTCACTAACAAATTTTTATGTCATACATATGTTTCATTTATATACCACCTAATTCACAGACATATAGAATTGTAACTATTTACAGGCTTTTTAAAAAAATAGAACACTAATTCAAAAGAAGTTAAGCACTCCTATGTTCATTGCAGCATTATTATTATTTACAATTTCCAAGATTTGGAAGCGTCCATCAGTAGATGAGTGGATAAAACAACTATGGGACATTTACACAATGGAATACTACTTGGATGTGAAAAAGAAGAAATCTTTTACCCTGTGTGACAACATGGATGGACCTGGAACATTATGCTAAGTGAAATAAGCCAGTCAGAAAAAGAAAAATGCTGTATTATTTTCACCCATGTATGGAATCTACTGAACTAACAAGGAAAATAGAGACAGACTCATAGAATGGAGAGCAGGATGTGAGCTAAGGGGGTGGAGGTTAGGGGATGGTGAGATTGAACAAAAAGGAAAAACGAGTCATGGACATGGACAACAGTGTGCTGATTGCAGAGGATCAGAAAATATGAGGGGACTAAATGATAATGTAAAAAATATAATAAAAATTAAAATGAAATAAAATAATAAAAATGCAACAAAAAGAGAAATTTTCTTCTGTAACTGATATCATTCATTAATAATTTATAAGTATAAAACATGTTTAACATAATGAGAAATAAAGTAATTATATTTTAGGAATTTTACCAGCTTTTTTAAGTTTAAATAATGTGATACATTATTATGATACATATAAATATATTTTCTAAATTTTCTGCTCTATGTATACATAAAGGATTTTAAGTCATTATTTAAAACATAGTTTTCATGTTCAAATAATTATTTTTTACTTTAAAGTCTTTTTAAAAATTATTTATCTGTCTCACATTATTGTTATCAGGTATATATCAGGAACCATATCAAGGAAGAAGGAACAGATAAAATTATTTGGAAAAGAAAATGGTGTACTAAATATATAAACTTAATATATGAAATAGTATTGCAAACTAGGTGGGACTTTCATTTTATATATTAACTTTAATTTTTAAAATGACCAAAATGAGACTAGTTAAAATTATATCACTTGAAAATGTAATTATAGAAATTAGAAAATATTCATTTTCTCACAGTAATAGTAAAGAAAAAAGAAGATTCAATGTAACAGGAAATACTAATCTTAACATTGTATATATTAGCTAGCATTAAAAAAAAGAGACTCCATGCCTTCAACTTATATTCTGAAAGTAAATTTTTGTAGAAAATAAGAAAAGTAATATCTACTATAGCATCATATTGTACATATATAAACACTGAAGCTATCAAATTTATTAATGATGCTATCTATGAAAATGTTTTTTATACATGATGTATTTCATTTAAACATGTGTTATATAAAAGTATAAAAATGTTTTATTTATAATGTTATAACATTTTCACAATTTAATTATATCTTAGGGTTTCCTATATTTTAGTGGCATGAGTCATTAGGGAAATATTATCTGTAGCATTTTATACAGTTTCTACTTAATAACATAATACATTATAGGTGATAAATATTTTCCATGTTTCCTTTCTGTCATACCCTTTCCTGCCACAGTGTTGCACAGTATACATACCATAAAATGGAAAATGCCATTATTGTGACAAATAACAAGAGAAAAAAAAGTAGAGCATTCATAATTTGGAGCTTCCATTACACATTTTCAACTCAGAAATTTATTTTTGGAAAAGGTAAAGAATATGATTTTGACTAAGCAGCTACTAAACACCTAGCACTACTAGAGGGCAAAACTAAAAAAAAATTTTTTTTCATAGCTTGAAATACCATTTACAATTCACTTTAGAGAAACTATTTTATCAAAAATATTTTAAAATAAACTATATATATTCTTTGTACTGTTAATAATTAAGAATATGAACCCCTCAGTCAGACTTCCTGAATTATAATCTAGATTTGTCATGGGCACCGGCTCACAGTGCCTGCAGCATTATGGAGGAGACATGAGACAAATTCACACTGACTACCGAGTCCTGTGGAGAAAACGGGGATGGCAGGGCTCCTCCCTCAAGGGTTGAGTGCTGCAGAGCGGCCTGGCAACTCTCTCAAGGGGAGAGTGCCGACCTTTGCCTGGACAGCTGTTTTATTGTGTTTCTTGCTCAGAAATTCAGGTACAATTTATCAATCATTCTCAGGCAGTAAGGATTAGGCAATAGATAAGGAACCATTAGGGTTTATTCTGATTTAGGGTCTGTCAGCTAAAAGGCTATGAAACTTTGGAAAGTAAACTGTTTCTTGCTCAGGTCTTTATCATTTAACTAAAAGCATTCTTAGCAAAGCAGGCTTCACAGGAATTTACATATATTTTTCTCAGGCCAGATTATCCATGGGGCCCGCCCTTTCCAGCATAGGCCTGCACCTCCCTCCCTTTGTCATTGTTTCAGGCTTAAGTCAGGCAGAGGAGGCAAGGTAGCAGGAATTATCAGAGACTTCTGGAGGATTCAGGGGAGTCAGGCTTCATCAAAGCTGAGGGGCAAGGGTCCAGCACCCCCTTTTCTCCATAGCCCCCAAGTCCTTCCCTGAGGCCTTCACATGATCATGCTTATCTTAGGTCATTCCCTCCTTGAAGAAATTTCCCTGTCACAGGCTAACTGATCAAGCATTGGAGGCCAGTTATGAAAAAAAGAGCAGAAGCCACTCTCCTTCCAGGGGGATAAGCTCTGTCTCAGTGTCTTATGGTCCAGAGGTGGCTCACTCAGCCTTAGCCATGGTGGGGTTTACAGCTCCTGAAACCAGGCAGGGAGGTTCCCAACATAGATTCTATCACCTAATAGCCATACAACCTTTTATAAGTAATAGTATTTAACATAAATTTGTTAGGTAGATTAAATTGCTTAATACTAGTAAACAGTGGCACAAAGTATATACTACTTAAGTGTTTGTTGAATATGTATGTTTTTTCTTTTTTGAAAATAAAAACCATACCAATCATACTTCAAAAGTATGATTGGAAAGGAGTTGTGAGTCAGGTGGGAAATCATTACAAATATCTGTGATTTTTCCAGAGTCACTTTAAATATAAATATAACTATAAATATAAATATGAGACAAAAGAATACCCATCATTTTTATTGTTGAATGTCTGATATAACTAACCAGAAAGTAATGATTTGATTCTTTGAACCTCAAGAAATATATTCATAAGTACATGAGTATGTAGACATTAACTTTTGTAAATTTCAAACAAGAATCTCTATCCCAGTGTTTCATGTAAAATAATTATTGACATATTAACCCATATAATTTTAATAACTCTATCATGGTAGAAATTGGAAATACTGTTAACCATACTTCACTGATGAATAAAAACCCTAAGAGATTTGTAGCAAGTTAGTAGTAGATCTAGCCTAAAATTCCCTGTAGTTTTCTTCATAGAGACATAACTATTTCACTAATATGTTACTTCTCAAAATGTATGCTATTTTATTTCAACATATTTCATGGAAATCAAGGGAGGAAGGATAGTCGAATGGACAGAATTTCATTATTAGAGAAAAATTAAGGTTACCTCACTTGAATACTTTACATCAGTAGTGATCAATAGAGATTTGAATGTGAAGCAAGTGAAATGGAGGAATAAATGAAAGCCAGGGCTGTTCTGGAATCTCTGTGACCCAGTGGTTTTCTATAAGGGAGGAGCGGTAGAAAGAAATGAGAGAAGGGGGCAGAAAGACGTGTCTCACATGTTCTTGACTCTCACATGAGTAGGGGTAGAACACAGTTTTAATAAGTGAAATCCAGAAGGGCTAAACTTCCTGCAGTGCATAG
>PVKM010037180.1:0-14543 GCA_004027735.1 Carollia perspicillata | reverse complement strand
ATAGCTGGAGTTCAGTTTTTCCCCCAACCTGCAAATCCAATCCTATCTCTTCCTCATTTTCTTTCTTAATTGTGTTTTCTCTTTTTTGCAACACCCGTCCATAATCATGTTCCCCACTATGATCTTTGGTGAATCTTTTTCTAGATATTTCAGGACAAAGTATCTTTTTTTTTTTTTTTCAATAGAAAAAGCATATGAATTCAGGTCCTACATCTGCTCTTTTACCAGTGATTTGATTATTAGTTTCAATTTATTTTGGCTATTTGAAAACATGAAAAAATATGAACAGTAAATACCCCAAACATTTTAAACAAATGGACACTATTTGCCATGTTGAAAGAATTTAACCTAGTGTACTTTCCTTGGAGAAGATTAGTGACTTAGAAGATGAATAAAACTAAAACCAACTTTTTATGTGGAAGATACATACTTATTTCTTGTTCTGCCTTTGTACTATATTCTGTTTTTGTTTTTATCTCAGGAATTTTTAACAGAAGCCTTGCCTGTTGGCCTCATTGGAATGAACTGTGTTTTGATGAAACAGTATATTGAGTTTGTAGCTGACAGATTATTTGTGGAACTTGGATTCTCAAAAGTAAGGAGTTTTATATGTATTACTACTAAGCTAAAATGTTATTTGTCAAGTAAGTCTACCAAAATGTTATAATTGAACTGAAAGCACTTTTAACATACTAGTTTACTTTTAAAATGTCCACGAGAGAGCCTTGTTTCGTGTGAACAGAAAGGCTTTGCAAAATCCTTTGAAACTTGAAACAAAATTCATAACAGAAGTAGGAGGCTGTTAAGTCTTAGAATAAGCTCAACAAATTACTTTGGAAAAATTACAGGAGTCTATTTAAAAATGGGATTATTATTAAGTAATTGAACTTAATATGTGCATATGTGTTTTACCCTCATGTAAGTCTCCACATGTCTTTGTTGTAATTTTGGGGTTGATACTTTTAAATAGGAAATAGTTATTATGAAGACATTAACTGTCCTAAATTGACTCTGAACTCAGTTGTCTTTAAGTTATTTCTGTTCTGTTTATCAGAGATAATGTACCTGAGTTTCATAAAAAGGTGTGCTTTTCACATGACTTAGCAGATGGAGGCTGCAGCCAGACTACCTGGGTTCGAATCCTGGTTCCACCACTTTCTAGCTGTGTGAACTTAGGCAAGTTGCTTAGCCTCTACCTCAGTTTCCTCATCCGTACAGTGGAGATAAAAAAATAATAATACCTACCACAAAGGACTGTTGATAGTTAGTAACTTAAAGCACTTGAAACAGGGTCAGACGTGCAGTAAACGCACACTGAGTGGGCATGTCGTATTCAGCATAAGTGGAATATTCATGTAACTTTACGATATACTGCACCGTGGTGGTTAAAAACGACAGGTTTTGATTTTTGAGCATGGAAATGTAAGTTTAAATTGAGTTAATGAGAAGACTTATGAAATCCATGATTCTGGGGTAATTGTCACCTTTCTTGATAGTGCCTTTATATTCTGGTAACCACAGAAATACTGTAAAGAAGGAGTCAGGTGAGGGAAAGGTTTTTGTAAGATAAACTATTTGCATTTTATTATTATTTTAGTTGCAAGGTCCTCTCTATATTTATCAGTAACTAATGAGAGACATCAAGATTACAATGGTATTAATCTGATCTCTTAAATTTATAAACTGTGTATTAAAAATGTGTATTTGTTGCTAAGTTATACCAATACGTTTGTTATAGGAAAATTAACTTGCTTCCTTAAGCCTCAAAGAGGCCTCACCATCCTTTATCCCGCCACCATATCCTCCCATCCACACGTCCATGTTCTCTGGCTTATTGGAAAACTGTGGCTTCCCGGGTCTAGTTTTCCCTCCGTGCCTCCTACAGAAGAATATCTAACCCCAGTGTAAGCCAGCATTTTTCACAGCTCTTCAGCATATCTCAATAAATTCCCGAGAGCAGAAATTATACTGACCTCTTAGATTTTAATGCATTAAAATGAGAAATTCACAACAAAAGATTGTCAAAAGCTCCATCTACTTTGAAATTGAAAAGATCCCTTTAAAACAAGATTAAAAATGAAAATATAAACGAATAGAAAATATAAACTCAATGACATTAGGATGACTGCATATCCCAAACTTGTAGAATCCAACCAAGCAGATCCTCACAGGCAAATTTATAGCCTCGAATGAGTATGTTAAGAAAACAACACAATTTAACACACATAAACTCAACTTTGAACTCAAGGAGCTATAAGAACAGCTATTTTGATAGTGACAGTTTTTGGTAAAAATAAGATTATTTAGATTAGCAAGTGGTTGTCATTTATACAGGATTCTAATTAGGAGCCACATTGATGATATTTTCAACTTCTCTTTTAGTTTAGAATTAGTCAGTAAATATTTGAGTGCTTCAGTGTGTCAAAAACAAGCCACTTAATTTAGTTTGTTCTCAGTTACCTTATCCATGTCATGAGTGATTTGGATCAGATCTTTTTGGAAGGTCACTGGTTTTAAAATCCAGCGATTCCATGATCATGGGTCTAGTGCTCCCTCCGCTTCCGCTGCTGTGCGTGACAGCTCAGTTTACTCCCTCCTGCAGTGTTCTCGACAGGGACAATTTCCCAGCATGCTGCCACCCAGCCGTACCAGCATATGAGCTTTTTTTGGAATTAAAACACACACACACACACACACACACACACACACACACACACACAAAGATACAAACCACAGAGCATGCAATTCACCTATTCATAAATATACAATTCAGTGGTTTTTAGCATATTCACAGAGTTATGCAATTATCACAACAATTTATTATAGAATATTGTTTTTGTCACCCCACAAAGAAACTCTGTACCCATTAGCAAACAGTCACATCTCTTTCCCCTGCCCCGACCTCAGCCCCAGGCACCGCAATCTAATTTCTGTCTCTTTAGATTTGCCTGTTCTGTAGATCCCATTTCACATAACGGGTCATACAGAATATGGTATTTTGCGTTTGGCTTCTTCACATAGTATAATGTTTTAAAGGTTCGTATGTGTCATAGCCTGTATCAGTACTTTATTCCTTTTTATGGCCCATTAATATTCCTTTGTATGGCTCTACCAGATTTGATTTATCCATTTATGGGTTGATAGACATTTGAGTGGTTTCACTTTTTGACTATTTTGAATAATGCTGATATGAACATTCACATAGAAGCTTTTGGGTGGCCATATGTTTTCATTTCTCTTGGATATGTATTGGGTTGGCCAAAAAGTTAATTTAGTTTTTTTCCGTAAAATAAAAGATATTTTACATTTTCACCAATAATTTTATTGATTTGGATATTTTGAGTGTGTTAGCTCACTTCCACATGGTATAATGTTGATTGTTCTCAGTTAATGTCTCAATTTGATTGCTATCAACTTCAGCTTGTCTACCTGACCATGGAGCATCATCCAATGAGAAATCTCCAGCACAAAACTTCGCAAACCCTCTTTGACACATTTAGTCAGTCACAGCACCTTCTCCACGCACTACACACGTCTTTTTTTGCATTTCAGTTGCACTTTTGCCTTTCGTGAAATGATGAAACATAATATACTGAAAATGTTGCTTATTTTCTTCCATCTTCAATATTAAAATGGCTACACATAACTTTACTAATTTTGATGAGTTTTTTTTAATGCATGCTGATATGACAGCTGTCACAATACAGTCTAACAAAATTGTTTCAAATCAAGTTAAAGACAACTATGCACTGCTAGAGCCATCTTACGGAAACAAGCCAAATGAACTTTTTGCTGGGTCACATTCTAACTCCATTTTTAATCTTTAGAGGGACTGTCAGTCCATTTTCTAAAGTGACTGCCCCATGTTACACTAACACCAGCAGTAAATGAGAGTTCCAGTTTCTCGACATCCTCACCTATACTTGTTGTCTGTTTCCGCCGCCCCCCCTCCCGTTATCACTACCCTGATGCGTGTGAAATGGTATCGCATTGTGGTCTTGATTTGCATTTACCTAGCGGACAATGATTTTGAGCATCTTTTTCCAAGCTTATTGGCGTTTTGTATATTTTCTTTAGAGAAATGTCTATTTGTCTACTCATATTCTTTGCCCATTTTTAATTGAGTTATTTGAATATATTTTTACCTGTGATGTTTATAATTTCTGTTGGAATACTCCCTAATTTTTTAAAAAACCCTTCTTTTATTGACCCTCATGAATCATTAAAATGTCTTACAGTTTCCATCAAGCTGTATCCCCAAATCTGCCTCTTGAATTGAGAAGCAGTGAAAAAGCTTCCTGTCAACATAAGTCCCACTTTTGCGGGGGTCCCTATGGGTAGAATTTACTCTGCCTTACCTCATGATGGTCCCTTAACTCATGTGACTATCTGTTCTTTTATGAACTAAGAAATACTTAAGTCTACACTACATTGTTGGTAATTTAATAATTTGTAGTATCCTGTATAGGTGACTACCTATTGGTAATACCTGTGAGAAATGCCTGTAATATCTATGGTATATTAAATATCTCAAAGTGTGAAAACATTTTAGTTGGTTGGTTTTAAATCTTTCATTTCCCAAAATAATTTTTCCCCTTTTTACTTCTTAGAATACCAGAGATGCTAGTACAGTTTGTTAAGGATGCTTGTAGGTGATCTTAGTCATCTGAAAATGCATCAGCCCTGAGCACCTCCAGGACCCCCGGGGGGGTGGGATCCTGAAGCTGCCTGGGCAGGTGTCGGGAGACCCAGGCTCTGCGTTAGTTGTCTGTTGCCCTTCTTGTGGGATATAATTTGGTTGCCTCAGGATATCTACTAACATTTCCTTTATTTTTTCTTTCAGGTTTTTCATGCAGAAAACCCCTTTGACTTTATGGAAAACATTTCTTTGGAAGGGAAAACAAATTTCTTTGAGAAACGAGTCTCAGAGTATCAGCGTTTTGCAGTGATGACGGAAACCACGGACAATGTCTTCACCTTGGATGCGGATTTTTGAAACCCTTCCTCTATCTAAACCTGTCGTTGGTACATAGCAGTCTGTTCTTCTCTGCTCAGAAACAAATCCAAACCTTACAGTATCTCCTTTATGGAGTAGGAGTTTACTCAACAGGAAATCCAAAACCAAGTGTTGGTCCATTCGGATTGATATGAATGCACTGTAACTTTCCAGTTTAACAAGCAGAGTGTGACCTAAATGTTTTTGTTTTGTTACTGAAATAGAAGATGGCATCATCTAGTGATTGCGAGCTTGAGGGTAGGTGTCAGATACGAGTTTGAGATTCTGTCCTTCCTACTTTGTGTGATGCTTGGCAAGTCGATTAATCTCTCTCTACCTCAGTGCACTTGTCTTTAAAATGAGTGTAACGGGAAGTCCTAATTTCATAGAGTGGACATGAGCAGCGAGGCACAAAGTAAGTGCTTAGTACCACCAATACCACCACCACTGCTGCTGTTACTGCTACTACTTCCTATTAGTAGTGGTGTTCGTCACGGTGATACCGGGATACAACGCTCCCATCTCAAAGCAGTTGTGAACTAGATTCTGAGACCTGGGGTTAGATCTTGGTATCTTTAGTGTTTGAGGAAGGATATAAAGATTTCCTAAAAATTATACTTCTCATTAATTTCAGAGTAACCACTTTGAATTCCTCAGTACGTAGTAAAGGAGATTTAGTTCTTAGTTGCTTCGGGCAGGATGCTTATGGAGTGGAATCCAGGAGGTTATTGTGGTAGTTTGCCTTGTGAGCAAAATGACCCTGCTCCTTCCGAAATTAAAAAAGGTAACTATTATCAGATGTAACCCTGGAAGGTTTAAAACCAGGTAAATATGCTGGAAGAGCACTTCTCGAAGAATATTCTAAGAGCTATTAGCCTCTCTAGATGTTTTGTGGAGAAAAGAGATTCTGTGGTCTCATGAGCTTGGAAAATACTATATTATCTCTTCCTCCTTACAGTGTTCAGTCAGTACATCAAAGACAGGCATTCTGCAGTATGTCAACTTATTTCCCCCTGCTTATTCCAAACTTAACACAGATCTGCTTTTGCTATGTTAACATCTAGCCTGGCTAGTGGTCTTCAGAACGTAGTTTGGGAAAAGCTGGTCTGGAACCATTCATACATAGAAGAAGGGCTCGTGGACTAAGCCACGGAGGACCTGGTGGAGTCATGAACCCATTTCAAGTCTGTGCCCAGCTGAGTGAGGTGTGTGATTGGGCTCAGGTGTGTTTCCTTAATCGTCTTATCACTGCCTTGTGCTGTTGTGAGATGTAGTTCTTTTAATGGGACCGGGCGGGCTGCAAGGAAGCAGATGGTGGGGGAGACAGAGGTGTCTGCAGGAGACTGAGGGAAGGCCAGGAGCTAACGTCTCTGAGAAGTCCACCCTCTTTAATGTAAGGAGGTGTCAAGAGATGGCCTGAGCCTCAGAAAGCAGTGGGGTCCCCCACTCACAGCATGCTACTTTATGGGATTCTGGAAGTTAAAATTTAGAGACTTTCTCTTTGTATACATTTTTGCTCCATTTATGCCACAACTATCTAATTGATTAAAACAGGGAGTTTCAAATGGATGCAAAAGGAAATAATTCTACTCTTATTTGTTAGAATATCAGAATCGAGATAGTTGGCCTATGATAGTGTCATTTATTTGTTTAGTGCTTCTCAGTTTGCTGTGTGTTTTTACATCATCACCTCATTTAATCTTACAGCGGCTCTCTGAGCTTGACAGAGCAGCTAGTATTAAAGTTTTACTGCTGGGAAGAGTAAGGCCCAGAGTAGTTGAGTGACTTGGCCAAGAACTGTTCACAGTTGCTGTCCCTGCAAATGTCCCTACAATGTAATTTTCTACAGGATGTCATATTTCTTGTATTAATTGTTTTGTCAGCCATCTCAATTTGATTTTGCCTGTTTGCCACTAAAGTATCATATATTTTAATTATCATGTACATTAATTAAAGTCTTATAGTATCATAAACATTTTAACTACAATCAAGTAATATATTCAAAGAAATGTATCTACTGCCATACCAAAACTTAACATTTAAAATTGATAATATCTGTAATGACATCGGAATGAAAGAAAAACTGTCTACATTTACAGCCCACATCTCCCTTGTTTTGGATCCAAATTTTTCTCCTAAGTAAAGACCTGCGCCTTAATATGAAGTTAATTTACAGTAGCAATAAACATAACTGGATTGAGATGAAACCATTTTAATACCAAAATACTGGATTTTATACACTGGTGTATTATATTCGATATTCTATACCCTTTTCTAGGCCCCTAGGTTGCATATTTATTTATTATGTTTAATATTTTGGCTGTTAGTTTTTAAGGAATCAAGAAGTTGTGGAATTTCTTTTTAATATTATTTTGCAAGTAAAGAAAAAATTCAGAGTATGTTTATAATTTTTAAACAGCATCTGTATTTAAATCATTGCTTTAGTAGTTAAAGTTAAGTTGACTGAGGAATATGAACACTGGTGGTTCTGTGATACACTGCATTTACTAAAAACGTTTCAGTGCGTTACGTGGAATCGTGCCTTGGAAGGGTTTGGGAAGACACCCCGATTCGGTGTGTTCCGATGGGCCTGTTTTGCTGTCTGATCATATACAATAATAAACAATCATTATTACAACAGAAGCTTACTCAGTCATGTCTTTACATATGAAATTTTTACAGTCCTCTCATTTGGGGACGCCCAAAGTTTTCTGCTTCTTTTGCCATTTTGTTTTTCATTCGTTCATTAAAAAAGTGATTATTGGCAGGAGCTGATACTGAAACAGTGAAGGAAAGCAGAGAAGAAAACCCACTTGGTCCTAATTGCTATCATGACAATGCTAAATCCTTATTTTGTTTTATTTATTTATTTTATTTTTTAAATTTATTTATTTATTTTATTTTTACCAATTTAGGGCTTCATTGGTCCACCTTGGTTGGGGTCCTGCCCCAGAGCTTGCTGGGAATTGCGTCTGAGCATCTCTTCATGGAGGCTGAGGAAAGGGCTCTCCTGTGGGGGCCCGGCTGGAGTGGCAATACTGTGTGAAGACAAGGGCAATCGATACTTGTTTGCTCATCATATATGTCAAATAAATCTCCAAAAGTATTTCTTTAAGTAAAGAGTAATGCATTTTAAAGTGTCAGGTAGAGTAATAGAATAGGTGGAACGCAGAACGGCACGCCCGGACAGTGGTTGCACAGGACACACTTTGGAAACCCGAAACCACGTCTCCAGAATGTTCAGAGCGGCCCAGGGTGGAACGTCCCAAGAAGTCCTGCCCAGAACTCAGGGCAGTAAGGTGATGGCAAACAAAGATATGCTGGCTTCGATTTGTTTAAATCCCTCACCGTAAGGCAGCGCCTGCCTCTGGTAACTGCCATTTGTTGGTTTGGGGCTGTAAGTTTGGAGCCTCAAATCTCAGAGCACTTGCACTGTCCTTCACACCAGTCTCAAAGGGAGTCTGACCCGCAGAAGGCGATGTCCAGATACGGTCGCCTTTACGGCTCTTGAGAAAAGAGACGAGGAAAAGTCTCTTCCAAGCGTCCCTCCTGTATGTGACAGTCATCGCCTGCTGCTCATCTCCGGGGACTCGGCTTGGTGAATGGGCCATGAGCGTTTGATACGGAAAGTTCCCTCCCCTTTCAGATCCCCCAGCCCTGCTCTTGCTCTCTTTACTGGTTAGCCCCCGCGTGTTCTTTGGGAAGGCCCGTTTCTCGGTGCGTTCATAGCTCTCTATTCTCTGTATGTGGCACACGATGTATTAAAATTGTAGCCGAGCCACTTCCAGGCGAGGACAGAGCTCTCCATATTTGCCTTGTCCACGAGACTGGGGTAGTTGCTCAGCAAGTATTACCTCAATGAATGAATGAGTGGCTGTCGTAATCAGGCATGTCCTGAAGCCTTGTGTCACGTGATCAGAGTGAGCTGGTGGCCAAAGACTCTCATTCGCAGAGCACAGGCAACCCCCTGCTTTCCATGCGTCGTCTCACTTTAATGCTCTTAACAACCCTGTCGGGAAGGCACGCTTCCCTTTCCTTCCGCCATCATTTGTTGGGTGCATCCTAAGTGCCAGGCACTGTGCTGGGTGCGGGAGATCGAACCATGAAAAGGTATGACGTCCGCTTCGTGGAGCATAGACGCATAGACACATAACAAACAAGCAAAGTAAAGAAATGTCACTTCCTCCATTTTTGAGGTGACTTTCAGAAAAATCTACTCCTTGTCTACTCCTTGCTTACAGTGGTACAGATGGCCCTGGCTGGGCAGCTCCACTGGCTGGAGCCGTCATCCCAATACACCAAGGTTGCGATTCCTGGTCAGGGCACATAGAAAAATCAACCAATGCAAAGCATAAGTAAGTGGAACAACAGATCTCTCTCTCTCTTCCCCGCCCCTCTCTCAAATCAATTTTTAAAAATAGTGGTACTGACAGCACCAGACTGGCCCAGCTCTGTCTGATCTCAAGGCCCGTGCTTTCTCTAGAAGCCCCAGGCCCCAGGCCCCAAAAACCTTGCTGCATCTCTGATGGGCACAGAGGCACAGGCCCCATCCTACTTCAAAGGGCTGCAAGGCCTGGGTGTCCAGGTCGTGGTGGGAGAGGCGGCCGGCCGCTGCAGTTGTGGCTCAGGCTTCAGGGCAGAAGGCGATGCAGGTGAGAGTCAGACTCTGCTTCTTCCTGCTAGCAGCTGGCATGTGGCCCTGTTGCGATCCCTGGGGGATTTGGTTCCTGGGGCTAACAAAAGAATCTAGCAAAGCTAATTCTATTGAACTTTCTGAGAGGGGAGAATAGCTTTGGCGTCTTGCCAGCTGCCACCAATAAGCTCAGAGTTGCCTGACCTCCGTGGGTCCCTCCTGGAGCTGGAGAAAGCCTTCCCTGGGGCTGGGGGAAGCAGAAGAGGTGGGCATCGGGGTCGGGGAACACTGTGCCAAGACTCGTTCTGTGCTCTACAGACCAGAACCGTGGCCTGGATACTCCAGTGGACCCCTACTCCCCATCTCCAGACTTGGGCTTCTTGTGGGCGGTGCCCTCTCGGGCAGATGGTGGTGGAAATGTTTTGCTGGAGAGCTCACTTCCTGACGTCCACACGGTGGAGCCCTTGACCCACTGGTTTTTTTCAGATGGGGAACCGCCTTCCCTGCAGGAACTGAGGAGGGTAGACTGAATAAAAGGAAAATTCTGTTTGCAGATGCGCTTGGGCCACTGGGCAGGACACGTGGAAGAAATTCATGCTCAGCACTCGCCCTTTAGGAAGGGCCAGCTCCCTGCTGGAGCCCTTGGGTACCGCAGCCCAGGCTGGCTGTGTAGGGATGTCAATCTGGGGAACAGTGCCACTGGGGAAGCCCTGCATTTCGGTACTCATGGGAAGAGGAAAGGCTTCTTTCCATAAATAAATGCTGGGCAGTAATGCAGCAGCTGACCACACCACCCATCCTTGTGAGCTGTCAGGGGGCCTGGACCAATCACAGAGTTGCCTGTGATGGTATTTGCCTCTGCAGAGGCAACAGTGCAGAGGGCAGAGTCAGACATGGCAGAAAGATGGCCCTTCCCCTCTGGCCCATTCTGAGAGGTTCTGAAGATTGAGGTGAACAGACTAGCCCTTGTTAGATGTCCCAGAAGGGGTCACGTGAGTCCCTGTGGCCTGGACACCCAAAGCTCCCACCCACCTCAGTCTGGGATGGTGATGTCTAGGGTAGGGACAGGATGGGTGTGCATTCACAGTTCAGGTCCAGGGAGCGGGTTTCCTGGAGGCTGGGGGTCACTTAATGATGCTCCATCCTATGAATCTGCCTTGACCCGGAAAGCACCTCAAAGCGTGGGACGCTGCTGTTGTGTGGAGGAGCACAGGCCTTCGAGCCGAACTACCTGGGTTCAAATCTTGGCTGTACCACTTGCTGGCTGGGTGACTTTGGCAGGTTATTATCTGTGACACTGGGAAGAACAGTGGTGTGGACTTCCTGTGTGGTATCATGCAGGACAATGAAAACAGCACCCGGCATACGCTAAGTACTCAGCAATTGAAGCTAGTATCTCAGAGCTTCTCTCTGGCACTGAAATTCCAGCTCTGTGCCTGGAATATGCTCAGTAACTTAGAGAGCCCTCATAGTCAGTAGTCCCTCTGGGGTTGCCTTATGGGTTTCTTGCTCTGTCCTCATTAACAATTTCATTGTGTGGGTTTCATGTCCATCTGACAGACTGGTCATTCAAAGTTTTGTATACATTTCTAAATGGTCTTAGTATCCAGCATTATCTGGCTGGGAAATATATTCTTGTGTTTCCTTAACAAATAATATAGCTTTACTCAGCTCACAGCATTAGGAGCAAGTGAGATTCAGTTCGCCTTAATTATCCGTGCAGGTTTCACATCCTTTGTTGCTGTTCCCTTTTAAAGCTAATGAACGAATCACAAGTCCTAATAGTGAATAATTGCCATTTTGTTCTACACTGAGCAAAGACAAGCAGCGTCGGCGCCTCAGCAGTAGGTCACTGCTCTAAAGAGAACCCTCAGTCCCAGATCTCATCCTGCTGATCCCTTGCCTGGACCGAAAGCCTGATGCGCAGCCTTGCTGCTCCTCCGCCTTCATTAAAGGCCCTCCTTGCACCAGGTGGGATGCAGACAGGTTATCATTCGCACTGGGGGCCTCGATTTGAGCCTAGGCCCCACCACTGGGATGCAGGCATGCCTGGGTACATTGAGAAAACTTGTGTGGCAGCCCACCTGAAGCTTCTTTGTGTGGGGTCTCCTGGGAGAGAAGCAACCCTGGGGCAAAGAGAGGACAGATCCGATGGGTTTGAGCTGAGTGACGGGAAGGGGCAGAGATTCCAAATGTAGCAGGGAGGCCATTCCACACATCCTCTCAGGTGAAACAAGAGTGAAAGCCGACCTTGAAGGAGTGGGTTTACGGAAGCTCGCCTGTGTCGAGACACAGACCACAATGAGGGTAACACAGAGGGAAGGTGCCCGTTCTTCTTTCCAGACCAACTTGTAATTGACCTTGATGCCTGGAGGAGCAGCATGGAGCAGGTGTGCTCAGTGGTTCCGACTTCTTGCTGTTATAAGCATCGATGGGGAACGTCGATTTATACACTTACATATATAATTTTATGCACGTCCATCATTCTCCCCTGGGATAAATTGGGTCAGAAAAATGCAGAATTCTGAAGTTGTCCTGATACTTTCTTAAAAATTCCAAGTGCATATATAGCCTGACTTGTGCCTTTTTTTTCTTTTACATAAGAGATGTTTACATACAAAACTTTCTTTTTACTAAAACTATAGATACATTCTGAAACCTTTTCTTTGGCCTTAGGGGAAGAATTTTTGTCTTCATTTTTATTTTTGACCACATTTCTATTTATCTTTGTGGCAGCTACTCCTAGGTGTCTACTCCAAAGCCATTCCCAACCCTTGCCTACTTCCAGTTATGGATGTTGGGGAAGCCACATACTTGCTTTCTCTGGCACCTTGGTAGCAAGCAGTAGCTAAGTGGCCCCATCTGACTAATGAGAGAGACATAAAGGAAAGCCTATTGGAGCCTTATGGAGGAATATTTTTCCTCTCCAAGAGGAGGCTTGTGAAAAGAAAATCTCTGAGGGGAATACTCCTCTGTGCCCTGCCTTTAGACAATGGTGTGAGGACGTAATCTCGGAACAGTGGCAACCATATTGTGATCATGAGGCAGCAGGCGTGAGGAAGAACAAAAAAGCAAAATACTGATGATGACAGAGATAAAAGGGAAAAAAAGCATGGGTTTGAAGGTACTGTTACATGGCTGGATCAGCCTTGGAAACTCCTACTTCCTGTTTTCTGTTCTGTGAGACGATAAGTACCAAGATTGCCTAAGCTATTCTTACTCATGGCTTCTTTTACTTACAATAAGTGCATATTAATTGAAACAACCTCTCCTTTTTTTTAAAATAATTCAACATGAGATTATTATCCCTCTCCACTCTTCCTGCATTCCTTCACCATCAGGTGGTTTAGATACTCCCACTCTGATTGCATTATTTACAAGCCATTTTAAAATGAAAGACACCAGGTTCATTTCTTAGTGATTCTGACATCCCTCACAAATGTTCCTTCCCACTCAGCCCAAGTTCAGCCTGGCTTTTCCAGCGTTTGGCAGGGGACACAGTGCAGCCCTGAGCAGTTAGTCAGCTGCCTTCCTCATGGCTCCACCCTGCTGTCCCCTGCCAAAAAAAAAAAGAAAAAAAAACATGGCAGCAAGGTCCTGGAAGAAGGCATTCCTGGGTTCTGCTATTGGGCGGCCCTCCCTGCTTCTCATTCAGGACTGACCCCAGTACCTTCCTTCCTGAAGAGGGGTCAGAGTGGGTGGGGTCTCTGTCCTACTGCCTTGTAGCTGAGACCAAGTTAGGCAGACTTAATGTTAAAACCAGAACCTTTGTCCTGGAAATAATACATGAAATGCTCATGCCTGGAATACAAAATGCTCAGCGATTCCTTCAGATTCAAAGTCAGCTGGAACCCTTCTCCCTTCTGCAGGTATGTTTGGACTGCATCAAATGTTTGATTGCATTACTCTCGAATGGCTGGCTTGCTATCGTGGTTTAGCTAATATTCAACTTCCCTGTGACAGGAATAAATTACAGGGCTTACTCCACCCTGTAGCCCATACCTTTCACAAAGGGTGCATGGGAGGCTGTGGGAGCGTGGGATCACGCCCTGCGGCCATGGCGGGAGGGCACCCCTGGTTTAGAGTGCCGTCACCGAGGACAGAGGGGAGGGCGGGGCAGAAGCTCAGGCGGAGGTGTTGCAGGTGCACTTGACACAGACCAAGGTTCTCAGTGACAATGTGAGTCCCATGGGGGGAGTAGCAGAGAACAGTAAAGTGGAAAGATGAAATACGTTAGTCAGACAGATAAGAAAAATCTCGGCTCTTCCACGTATTAGCCATGTGACCTTCGGTGAGTGGTTAAACCCCTCTGAACCCCAGTTTTCCAATCCATAAAATGGGAGTTTAAAGAAGTTGTAGTATATTAATTCACTGTAGTAATGTACGAGGAACCTGGATCTGAGCTGGGTGTAGAAAAGGAAGACCGCTCGGGGAGAGGAGAGGCGGTCAAGTCCAAGCTGTGGCTGAGCTGGTCTTGGTGGGTTTAAACTGTTAACCAGTTTAAAGTGACAGTTGATTTTCCTGTGGTCAGGCCAGGCCACCCTTAAAGCTGTGTTACTTGAAGGATAGTGTAGTGCTACTTGCTGGCTTATTCTATGCAGAAGGAGACAAGGTTCAGAACAGCCCAGGGCCTTGCCTGAGGCCCCCCAGCTGTTGCAAAGTGAAGCGGTGACCAGAACTAGACCTAAGGAATCCATGTTAACTTGAAACCCTGTTTGGTCACTAGGACTTTAAATTTTCAGCCGAGGCTGGCCAGGGGCAAAATGGAGTAAAATGAATAAATTGCAGACCATCCCCACCTTTCGCGCCCTTTCACCTCTCTCCATGCTCTGGAATTTCTCAGAAGGCATTTTCCCACAGCTAACCTCCCACTCAGTAGAAAGCTTTTCCCCAAGCTCAGGAACAAGACAAGGA
>PVKM010037179.1:0-14552 GCA_004027735.1 Carollia perspicillata | reverse complement strand
CCCTTTTTTAATTAGATTGTCTTCCTGGTGTGGAGTCATGTGAGTTCTTTATATATTTTGGAGATCAAATTCTTGTCTGAGGTATCATTCGCAAATATATTTTCCTATACAGTCGGTTCCCTTTTCAGTTTGCTGATGTTTTCTTTGGCCATGCAGATTTTTAATTTGATGTAGTCCCATTTGTTTATTCTTTCCTTTATGTCCCTTGCAGTAGGAGACAGATCAGTGAAAATATCACTTTGTGGACTATCTGAAAATTTCCTGCCTATGTTCTCCTCTAGGTCTTCTATGCTGTCATGACTTATATTTAAGTCTTTTATCCATCTTGAGTTTATTTTTGTGTGTGGTGTAAGTTGGTGGTCAAGTTTCATTTTTTTGCTTGTAGCTGTCCAGATCTCCCAACTTCATTTGTTGAAGAGGCTATTTTTACTCCGTTTTATGCTTCTGCACCTTTTGTTGAATATTAATTAACCATAGAGATATTAGTTTATTTCTGGGCTTTCTATTGTGTTCTATTGATCTATGTATCTGTTCTTATGCCAACACCAGACTGTTGATATCAATGGCCTTATAATGTAGTTTGATATCAGGTATTGTGATCCCTTCTACTTTGTTCTTCTTTCTCAGAATTGCTGAGGCTCTTCAGGGTTGTTTATGGTTCCTTATAAATTTTTGAAATGTTTATTCTATATCTGTGAAATGTGTCATTGGTATTTTAATAGAGATTGTGTTTAATCTATAAATTGCTTTGGGTAGTATGGACATTTTGATGATGTTAATTCTTTTAGTTCATGAACACAGTATATCAGGAGTGTCAAACTCATTTTCACCGAGGGCCACATCAGCCTCGTGGTTGCTTTCAAAGGTCCAAATGTAATTTTAGGACTGTATAAATGTAACTACTCCTGAACTAGGGACAAGGAACTCAGCACTGCTACTGGGTAGAAACAAGGTGCCAGGCCAGATAAAACAAGGTGGAGGGCTGGATTCGGCCCATGGGCCTTGTATCCCCTGTGTTTGCCACCTGGCACCTGCAGTATATGCTTCCGTTTATTTGTGTCTTCCTTAATTTCTTTCTTCAGTGTTGTGTAGTTGTCTGTAGCACAGGTCTTTTACCTCTTTGGTTAGGTTTATTCCTAGGTACTTTATTTTTCTTGTTGCTATAGCAAATAATTTTTTCTAATTTCTTTGTCTAATATTTCATCGTTGGTGTACAAAAATGCCTTTGATGTCTGAATATTGACTTTGTATACCACTCTTTTGCCAAACTCACTTATTAGGTCAAGTAGTTTTATGGTGGAGTCTATAAGATTTTCTATGTACACTATCATGTGATCTGTAAACAGTGGCAGTTTTACTTCCTCCTCTCCAATTTGGATGCCTTTCGTTTCTTTTTCTTGTCTGATTACTGTGCCTAGGATTTCCAATACTAAGTTGAATAAAAGTGGTGAAAGCAGACATCCTTGTCTTGTTCCTGATATTAATAGGAAAGCTTTCAGTTTTTGCCCAGTGAGTGTGATGTTGGCTGTAGGTCTCTCATATACAGCCTTTTTATGTTGAAGTATGTTCCCTCTACTCCCACTTTCCTGAGCGCTTTTATTATGAATGAGTGCTGTACCTTATCAAATTCTTTTTTCACATCTATTGATATGATCATGTTTTTTGTCTTTTCTTTTGTTTATGTGATGTATTACATTTATTGATTTGCAAATATTGTATTATCCTTGCATCCCTGGGATGAATTTCACTTGATCATGGTGTATGATCTTTCTGTTGTATTTCTAGATGTGGTTTGCCAATGTTTTGTTGAGGATTTTAGCATTTATGTTCATTAGTGATATTAGTCTGTAGTTTTCTTTCTTTGTTGTGTCTTTATCTGGTTTTGGGGTTAGGATGATGCTGCCCTCATAAAAAGAGTTTAGGAGTCTTCCCTGTTCTTGAATTTTTTGGAATAGTTTGAGAAGGATAGGGATTAGCTCTTCCTTAAATGCTTTTGTAGAATTCTCCTGTGAAACCATCTGGTCCAGGGCTTTTGTACACTGGGAGTATTTTTATTACTGCTTCAATTTTGTCAGCTGTTATTGGTCTCTTCAGGCTTTTGCTTCTTCTTGATTCAGTTTTGGAAGATTATGTTTTCTAGAAATTTGTCCATTTCACCCAGGTTTTCAAATTCCCTGGCATACAATTCTTCATAGTAATTTCTTACAATCCTTTGTATTTCTGTGGTATCAGTTGTAATTTCTTCTCTTCCATTTCTGATTGTGTTTATTTGGATCCTCTCTCTTTTTTTCTTGATGAGTCTGGTTAAAGACTTGTTGATTTTGTTTATCTTTTCAAAGAACCAGCTCCTGGATTTATTGTTCCTTGAGATACTGCTTATATTAAGGAGCTATAGAAATGGATTCCAGGACAGGGTTAGGGACCTGAGATCATCGATGCAGTGATGCACATGGCTTGCTGAGGTGTTGGTATCCCTCTCTTTTTCACTCTCTGGACTTTCCTACTGGGGAAGGCATGGTGCAGAGACAAGCATCATACTTAGTTGCTTTGGACACCCTTATTTATTAAATATTCTATATTTTATTGTATTTTCATTTCACTGCATATTTATGTGTACTTGAACTGTTTATAAATCGGTAGCATTATGTAACTACACAGTACCTGGTATATCTTTTTCAAATTAAGGTCAATAAATTTGACACAAGAGATCTCCCTTTACCATTCTGTAGTCCAGTAAGTACTCTGTCAATATGATGCTTCTTAGCATGCCTAATAGCCTGATCATTCACATTTTCCCAACTAAATTTGGGTAGAGTATAATCTACCCTTTTTTAAACCTTTACTATGTACCGGGGGCTCTCTTAGGTGCTATGCATGCTGGTCTCGATCGGATAGCACTTCTGTGAGGCTAGGGAGGTACTGGGGCTTAGAGAGACCCCTCAAACCAATCCCGGGTAGAGGCAGAACTGTCAGACCCCAAAGTTCACCTTTTTAACCCACTACACAGTATTACCTTTCCCAATATGAATTTAACACGGAAGTTTATTTTTTCTTATTTGCAACTTCTGTGAAAATTTGAGATATATAAAGCTAAATTTCATGCAGTAAATTATTTGATGAAGCACCATTATAAAAAAGAATTATTGAGAAATCTGCTATATTCAGCCACTGCTCATTCATGAATGCAACTTACTAATGTAGGAATATGGATAGGATCACCTTGTATTGGAATAACTTTAAATGCAATTGTTAAGGAGCTAGAGCTTGTAAAATGGGGGTATGTGTGCTACGTTTAGATTTCGGGAAGAACATGAATCAGTAGAGCTATCGAGATTAGTGTGTGTGCATGACTTTGCCAAGAAATGGCCTAAATTGACTTTTCCTGTCTGTAAGGAATAAGGAGACCTTAAGATAAAAGAGACATGAGTCTAGAATTAGTGTGAATACCCAGTGGGGAAGCCAGAACAATCACGTAATTAAATAAGGCACTCCATCTTCTCCAAGCTTCTGAGCGAGGGAGAAGGCCAAGCAGCAGCTAAGACGGTTTCTGTAGGGAGGGTTAAGGTGAACAACTCTGCAGAACTGCCAAGAGAAGGTTTGGTGTAGGGCTCATTTTTAGGCCTAAACCAAAGCAATGCATCTAGAATAGATCATATTCTGAGTAGGAGCAAACTTGGTCTAATTTTGAATTTAAGTAAGTCCAGAGAGAACTGTTGTATTTCAAAGATTTTTTTCTCCCCCTGAAACTATAATTCCTCCATCCTTGGAATAAAGACTTTTATTTTATAAATCCCGTTTTGTTTCTTTGTGTTTACCAGCTGGGAGAAAAACCCCTCAAAGACAAGAGGGGTTTTGTATGCTCACTTCAGGGACTGCTGGTGGAGAAGAAAGCAGGAAACTGTGTTCGCTGTGCCTGGGTGGTAGGGGAAAGGGGACAGGGAGGGGCTGGACACAGAGGCCCCCAAGGATCGAGCTGTGGGAAGGCTGCTGAATAACCCCACAGAATTTTAACTCCAACACTGAAATAAACCTGGATGTGGAAAACAAAACCGGTAACATGACTTTTGCTGAAACGGAGGAGGGAAGCACTCATGTATTTCAGAGATAGTAAAAATATAGATGTAATTTAAACTCACTAGGATATTTGATTATGAAAGAACACGACTGTTAGTTTAAGGTGTGTGCCAGGCATGCAGTACATTGGACGCCTTTATAAATATTTGTTCATGATGATTGCCTTGAATGTCGACATCTTGAATGTTCAGTCTTGTATGCTGACATCTCTATTGCAGACATACCTCTGGGGGCGGGTCTGGGCTTTCATGGAGGAGGCAGTGGCAGGTGGGGACAGGTGTCCCAGGTTTGGAGTGGGAGCCAAGCAAGCGCATTCCGCATGCTGGGAACACAGTGGGGAATGAGACACAAACTCTCCCCTCAAAAGCCAGCCCCTTGCTGGGGGGGAAGTAAACATAATTGAAATATGCTAAGCCTTGGTTCTCCCATGGATGACCACTGGGACCCTGAGCTACTCATTTCGTTCATCAGCTTCTATAAATGGAGATGAACACTGGTGAGGTGCCTCCCTGTCTCCAACAGACCAGTAGGTGCAGAGGAGATAGCTCTAGAGAGGCCACAGGGGCAAGCCGGGTCTCCCCTGCAGGGCTCAGCATGCCTGCAGGCCACCTCCTGCCTAGAAGAGCCTCTGTTTTACCTCTTCCATCGGCTTCATCAAGATAGAATTGACATGTGACATTCTGTAAGTTTAAGGTGTACAACGTGGTGATTTAAGTATATGTTGCGAAAGGATTACCACAATCAGGTTAGTGAACACGTTCATCAGCTGACATAGTTGCCATCTGGTGTGTGGTGAGAACTCGTGAGATTTACTCTCTTAGCAACTTTCAGGTACACAGTGCAGTGTTACTAGCTAGAATCGCAGTGCCATACATTAGAATGCCAGAGCTTATCCGTGTTATACCTGAAGCTTGTACATTTTGACCTCCTTCACCCACTCCTGCCCTCCCACCCCCCTCATCTGTGACAACCACCAATTTACTCTCTGTTTCTATGTGCTCGGTTTTTAAAAAATTCCACATGTAAGTTGAATCATACTGTATTTGTTTTTTCTCTGACTTCCTTCACTTAGCATAATATCCTCAAGCCTCATCCATGTTGTTGTAAATAGCAGGATCTCCCTCTTTTTATAGTGGAATAATAGTTTATGATCCATGTGATATTGTGATTTATGATAAGAAATACATATAGTTGGTCTTTGTCTCTGTTGCTGGCACAGAGCCCCTCAAACTGTTGGAATTTGCAAAGGGAAGGGAGAGATGAAGGTGTGTTATGTTAATAAGGGATGTCTGGAAAGCCCGTGGGGGCTGGGTCAGTGGAGTCAATCATGTGATAGAGGGCTGGGGCTTTCAATTCCGCCCCTGACCTCGGGAGTTCTTGGTCAGTGATTTAATCAGCCATCCCTGTGTAGTGGAGCCTCCGTAAAAACCTGAAGGCCAGGGTTCGCAGAGTTCCTGGGTTGGCGAACTTGTGTGGCACTGGGAGAGTGCGTGTCTGCAGAGGGCACGTAAGGTTCGCACCACCTTCCCGCCTGTGTTGCCCTGTGCATCTCTTCTGTCTGGCTGTTCCTGAGTTCTATCCTTTTATAATAAACAGGTAATCTAGTAAGGAAAATGCTTCTCTGAGTTCTGTGAGCTGCTATAACAAATAACCCTGAAGGTTGGGGGAGTTCACTGGAGTCTACAGTCTGTAGCCAGTAGGTCAGAAACAGGCGATAACATGGGCTTGGGTGTCTAGTCTGAGGTGGTGGGGGGGTCAGTCTTCTGGGACTGAGCCCCTCCCGTGTGGAATCTGATGCTACGTCCAGGTAGGACAAGTAGGAGTGTTTTGAGTTGAATTCCAGGACGACTGAGCTGGTGTCGGGGAATTGCTTGTTGGTGGTGGAGAACCCGTCCCCCACCTTAGAACTGGTTGCTCAACCCCTTCAGTCATGTATCTTCTTTATCTATTCATTGGCCACATTAATGCAGTTCTCAGACATTTTGGTCTCAAGACCTTTCATACTTTAAAAATGACTGAGGACCCCAAAGAGCTTTTTTTTAAAAAAAAAATAGATTATAGTTACCATATTGGACATTAAAACAGAAATGTAAAAATATTTGCCCTGGCAGCTCTCTTGGTCCTAGTGTCGTCCAAGGCTGCAGGTTCGCTCTCCAGTCAGGGTATGTGCAGGAGCGACCCCTGAAGCAACTCTGTTCTCCCTCTCACAGCTGTGGCACTGGGTCATGTTATTACACTTAAGCCATGCCCCTCGTGATGGAAATATCCCCATAATGGCCCTGCAAATAATGTACTCCTTACTGGGGTCTTATGAAGATTACATAAAATATCAAAGAAGATGGTGCTCTGCAGAATGTGCAACAAATCTTAAGTCAGATATCATTGAATTCACTGTGTTTTGGTAGTTTGCACCATGATTAGGGGTTTTTTTCCCCCTTCAGTGCTGTGTTTCAAAATGTGAGTTTAGAGAGGAGAACAAGGTTCTGAGAACAAAGGAGCAGAGAAGTATCTGGATTTCGGTAGTGTTATTTCTGATTCCTAAGAATACAAAGAGGCCTAATTGATCCTTGGGAGTTTGAAACAAATCAGCCTGAGCAGGCAAGATCTGGAAAACGTCACCACGGCAGTTTTAAACATCCTTTAAAATAAATTCTGGCATCTGAAATAATGGAACCAGAATCGAATGCTGCTCCATTGGTGAATTCCTCCGTCTTTACTTACAGACTCAAGACTTCCCCTCAGCTGGCCTCTTCCGCAGCGGTGCATGGTGCGGGTGGCGTTGGGGTGGAGGGAGGACACCAGGTCCTCAGTAGCACTGCCACGCATACCTCCCTAGAGGGGGCTCCCTGCTCCCTGGGTGGTAATGCTTTCGCTTTGTCGTTAGCCAGAAGTGCAGGGGCTTTCTTTAACTTGAGGAGGTAATTGTTGATATTTGTACATTTTCTGGACCTTTGATCATTTTCCTCTGGAACAGAAACCTTTGGTTTTCTACTGAACATCCATCTACCCACTAACCCCAACAGAACCAGACTGGGTATCAGCATGGCCTTTATTGTCAGCCCTGTGCCCCTGGGGGGGGGCTGCCACATTGCAAGCATGGTTGTCTGGTCTGGCAGGGCTTGTCCTGCATCAGCTGTATTCAATACGTATCCGAATGGAATGTGAGAGGGATGCTCTCTCAGTCGCTGGTTTTTGCTGTGAGGGGAGTCAGCCAGGGGGTAAAGCCGACACCATAGAGGGTGGATCAGCAAAAAGATGAAAAGAACGTGTGTTCTTGGCTGTGTCAGGGGAACACTGAATGGCCTAAACCTGGAGCCAACCTGCCTCCTTGTTGAAGCCACTTAGAAAGCAGGATTTCCTGTCACTTGCAGCTGAAAGCATCCTCACTGACATATACTTCCTAAAGGAATCCACGTGACCCTTGGGGATCCTGGGGAGGGAAGGTAACCCAGGTGAATGTGACAGCCACAACAAACCTGAAGATTCATTGGTGGGACCCTGCTCGTCTTGTCTGGTTGTCATTGGGACATTTCGTTGCCTTTAATTCTTCTGCAGCATAAGTATGTGGTAATTCCAGTGAACTAGTAAGTAAGGAGAGCTGAGACATGTGTGACATTTACAAGGCATGGGCTCCCGGAAACGGGGCTTTGGCACTCTCTCCCACACCCTAAGCACACAGACACATGCTGTGGCCTGGTGCCTCTGCAGTAAATAATTGATTTACTTTGCACTTAACCCCACCCCCAGTCCTAAACTCCATCATCCTTATGCCAGGGCCCCTGGTGTAATGTGCCTGTCCCTCGGCATTGAGGGCTCCCAATTATGGAGCATTGGTCTGTGCCAGGAATTGTACTAATGACTTCATACATTGTCTTATTAAATATTACAGTAAGGACAACAGGGTACTAATGTAATCTGTATTTTAATGGTAAGAAAACTGAGACTGGAGTGATAGAATCATTTGCTTGATGTTACACAACTAATCTGTGATAGAGTTTCAAACACAGGTATGACTTGAAAATTGTTTTTGACTAATAAACTCTGTGTCTTTAATGCGTATTTGCTGAGTACCTGTCTTTCAGATGTGTTAGAATAGGAATTATTGTTGTCCCTACTTCTTCATTTTGCTTTTCACTTTTGGGAAATGTATTGGGACAGAAGACACATATGCCATTACTTGAATATTGGTTCTCTTCCAGAAATAGGCTTCAGTAGAGTGTATAAGTTGTGAATGTATTCAGTTGTAAGTAATGGAAAGCCTAACAGTGGCTAAACAAAATAAGGCTTAATTTTCTCATTAGTAGGCAGTCTGGAGATAGGCTGTCAGCATTGGTATGTCCAGGACTCTGTCCTTCCACTGTATTTGGCTCTTCATATCCCAGAATGGCTGTTTCGGCTCCAGCCATCACATCTCCATCCAAGACAGAAGTCAGAAAGGCAAAAGACAGAAGGGCCATGCCATCTAAACAAGTCTGGTCTTTTTTTTTATCAGGAAAGCAAAAGTTTTTCCAGAGCCACAAGGTAGGCTGGAAAAGCAGGTGACAGGATTGTTGGGAAAGACTTCAACCAATCTTGATCTACCACTTGGGGCTGACCGCACTGTCAGCTGAAACAAAGCTGGAATCTATGGCTGAGGAGGCTACTAAGACAGCTAGCCACCCATTTGGAAGAAGTAGAGGCTGTTGTAATTTGAAGACATGATAGACCCCCAACTTGCAGGTGAGACAGCTGAGACTTCTAGAGAGCACAGTGTGTGAGCCAGGACAAAAGAAGAGGGCTCATTTCCTTAGACCAGTGATTTCAACCCGCCTGCTGCAAGAATTTTTAAAACACGCAGTACCTGACTGTTTAGTCAGGGGCACTGACCTCTTTTCCCTTAGACTGGCAAAATGTGAAAATGTGACAAAATTTTAAAATGTAAAATGTGACAACAGCCAACACAATAGTCATCTGGTGTGAATGCCCTGCCTTGAACTGTAAATATATAGGCCATATAGTAGAATTGTATCTTACTGGTCACGTCACATAATAAAGTGGCATCTGATTGGTTAATTCTTGGTACCAGCAATCCTTATATACAAATATAGGCACCTGATTTTTTTAAAAAGTCACTTGCAGTAATTACCATTTTTTGGTAACGCAATCAGATTAAACTATTTTTCTCAGATTGGCAAACAATATGTTTTTTGGTGTGTGGCAGAATTTGGCTAATTGGTTTATGTGTGCCACGAGATGACTGAGGTTGAAAATCGCTGCCTTACGCTCACTCCACTGCTCTTTGCACTGTGCCTCCCTCATATTTCTGTAAACTGTTTGCTTTCAAAGATCTTCTATCCTTGTGGAGTAATTCAGGAAGGACAGAACCTTCCTATGGTAGTGTCATGTGAATAGAGACTACCCCCCCAGAGAGAGTTACATGCCCAGGATTGCATCCCTTGTTTGTTGGCCAAAACGAACCCACAGACCTCTAGGTTGGCCAGAGTTCTCCTAATAGGACCCCATTGCCTTCCGTGATACTGATCTTCCCTTCCACTGTTGCACTTCAACCGGAGCAGGGGTCTTCGTGTCAGACATTCTGAGCTTTCTGTTGGGTGAGCCCAGCCTCCTTGGCTCCCAACAAGGATGGCTCTGGCTTTCCAGGGGTGACTGGGTGGAGCCTAGCCTGCATAGGGAGACTGGATCCTGTTGTATCTCCAGAGAGAGGACAGCCAGCTACTGTGGCTATGAACAGTGGCAATGAGTAAGCTTGTCCCCATAAGCCTGGAGTATGCATGTTCCTTTCCCAGGTTAATTAGACCCTGGGTTTCAGTCTTTCAGCAGCAGGGTTCCTGGTCATTCTGACCCTGCACAGTGTGTTCCTGTCTCCCCAGGCTGGGACTGCGAGTGCCTCGGTGCCATGTCACCCATCAGGGAGAACACCAGGGTGTGAATAGTGCCTCGATAACAAGGCATCTATCTGTGTACCCGAAAGAGGTTTAGGTGGTGGAGTGATTACTTCATTTTCTGCAGTTTCAGAATCTCTCCCATGGATATTAGGATAGAAAAAGATGGGGTTCCCTTTTTTTTTTACCTTGGAGGAGAGACATTTTCTTTAGTCTACATAGTATGATTTTACCCATAAACATAATTATAGCAGAATAACAATTATAGTATTTCAAATACCCGAATGCTTGATAAATTTGTTAACAAAGCTCCCTTTCTTCCATGGGACCCTTTTTATCCACCTTCAGGGTCTCCGCTTGTTGGCGCTGACTTCCATGGACCCCCTTCCATGTACTTCTGTGAACTCACTGTGTCTCTGGATGTAGGGTGTCTACCGCTGAGCCGGTTGTGGAATGGCTGTGCTGCACTTGCTCTTGGATGTGGTCTTGGGTGGATATGAGTGCAGAGAATAATAACAGCAGGCTGACTTGTGCGAACACCATCTAGGCAGCCCTCCTGGTTTAGCCAGAGCTCTCAGGCCTTTATTGCCCCATTTTCCTGCCCTGGACTGGATTGTTGCCAAGCAGATTTTACCGTTTTGTGCTTTAGCACCTTTAGGCCATGAATCATTCTACTAAGAGAACAGTCTGCTACTGTCGTTGGATTTATTTATTTATTTATTTATTTATTTTTGCCCTCCAGTGCATTAAAAAAAATACTGTGCATATTTTTTTCTTCCAGACCATGTTTCATTTAGGAAGGTCATGTGGTCATGTAACAGACGTGACATTACCTTGAGTGCCGTGAGGCAGTCTGTTGCTGATGTTCCGTTACAAATACAACTGCCTTCAGCGTGACTGGGTTCCAAGGCAGTTTAAAACAGGCTGAAGGGGAGAACTGTAGTGCTCAATCACAAACCCAACCTTTAAAACTCAACTTATCCTGAGAAACAGATAGTGCCAACCCCAAGGCTGTGAAGTGGCAGATGAATGTAGCTCTTACACAGCTGACTCCTCAGGCCGGCAGAGAGGAATGGAGAGTCTGTCACGTGTTTTAAGCAGACAGCACATAAGGAACCAAACCGACCTTTTTGGCTTTCACCCAAGGTGGATTTTCAAATGTGCTTGGAGTGCACAATCTATTGGGATATTCAGTCGTTGAAACACCTCAGACATGTTACTGCTGGGAAAAGTTGCTGTTTATGGGAAAATAAAATTTTATATCATTGCTCCCTCCCTGATGTTTATTGCCAAATGAATTGCTGAAGGAGAGTGATCTCTGCACATGGATGGCCAAGACTGGTTTTTAATACCTGTGGAGAAGGAATTCCAGAGCTCTGAACAGAGACAGAGACTGACTGTAACTCCAAAATGTAAAACAGTGTTTCCTTTTTCCCAGCTTTATTGAGGTATAGTTGACAGGTAAAATTGTACATATTTAAGGTGTGCAATATGATGACTTGATGTATGTATACATTGTGAAATGATTATCACCATCCAGTTAACATATCCATCTCTTCAAATAGTTCTGTGTGTGTGTGCGTGAATGTGTGTGTGTGTGTGTGTGTGTGTGTGTGTGGTGAGACACTTAAAATCTACTCCCTTAGCAAATTTCACGTACACGATATAGTATTAATTAACTGTAGTCACCATGCTGTACAATACACCCCCGGAACTTACTCATGTTGTAACTGAAAGTTTGGACTAAGGGTACAAATATTTCCTTTTGCCCCCCACACAGCCTCTGGCAGCCATTATTCTATTCTCACTTTATATGAGTTTGACTTTTTTAGATGGCACGTATGAGTGAGGTTGTGCAGTATTTCTCTTTCTGCTTCTGGCTTATTTCATTTAGCACGTCTTCTGGGTTCACCTATGTTGTCGCGAAGGACAGGGTTTCCTTTTTATGGCTGAAATAATATTCTATTTTGTGTCTGTTTTATCTATGTAAATATCTAGGTGATAGATAGATAGATATCACATTTTATTTATCCTTGATCTTTTGATGGGCACTTGGGTTATTTCCATAACTTGGCCATAACTGTGAATAATGCTGCAATAAGCATGGGAATGTAGATATTTCCTCGAGATACTGATTTCATTTCCTCTGTGTATTTACCCAGAAGTGGGATCTCTATATTTAACTTTTTGAGGATCCTCCACACTGTTTTCCACAGTGGCTATACCAGTTTACATTTTCCAAGGGTTTCCTTTTCTCTACATCCTCACCAAACTTGTCTCTTGTTTTTTGATGATAGCCACCCAAACAGGTGTGAGGCGATACCTCATTGTAGATTTTATTTGAATTTTTCTGATTAGTGATGTTGAACACTTTTTTATTGACTTGTTGGCCATTCATATGCCTTCCTTGGAAAAATATCTACTCATGTTCTTTGCCCATTTTTAATTAGATTATTTGGTTGGGTTTTTTTTTTTTTTTTGCAATTGAGTTTTATGAGTTCCTTATTTATTTTGAATACTCACCTCTATTAGATTTGTGGTTTGTAAATAATTTCTCCCATTCTATAGGTTGCCTTTTCATTTTGCCATGCAGAGCCTTTTTAGTTTGATATGGTCCCAACTTGTCTGTTTTTGCTTTTGCTGCCTGAGCGTTGGTGTCGCATTCAGAAATTCGTCACAAAGGCCAGTGTCAAGGAGGCTCTTCCCTGCGTTTTCTCCTAGGAGTTTTATAGTTTCAGGTCTTATGTTTAGGTCTTTAATTCATTTCAACTTAATTTTTGTGAGTGGTGTAAGATAGGGATCTAAAAAGTATAATTTTGACATACAATATAAAATACAGTTAAAAACATTATTTAGAAAGGAAGAGAATACACAAATGAGACACTCTAAGAAACAAAGGAATGTTTTTACATTGTGAGGTGAGTGTGTTCTTTCTATAGAAAATTCAAAAGCTTCAAAAACATCATTATTGACACATGAAGCCATGTTGTATGAACTATGCAGTGGGTTTCATTATATCCCCACTTTGTAGATGAGGAGATTGAGGCCTAAGGAGGGTAAGGCCCAGTAATAACTGATAAAGTCTGAACTCTCTTGTCAGTTGGCTGTAAAAGTCAGATCACATGGTGATGATAAATCCTAATATTCAGTTTATTTTCTTCTGTGTGCATGTAATGAAAAAATAGGTCACATGGTATATGAGGTCTGTCCAAAAGCTGTCTAGCCACGTAATATGAAAAACAGAGACATTTATTAAAGAACATTGTACATGGGACAAGGATGCCTCAGTCCCCTTTAAAGTAGGCACCCTTGGGCCCTCACGCAGTTCTCCCAATCACCATCAGCTGCCCCATGGTATTTTCTTGAATCTCATCAATGGTCTGAAATCTCTTCCTTTTTGAAGGTGATTTTAGTTTTGGGAAAAGCCAGAAGTCACGGGGTGCCAAATCTGGGCTGTAGGAGGGCTGAGCCACCTGGGTGGTTTGATGTTTCCCAAAAAATGTCTGCACAAGATGTGATACATGAGCAGACTCATTGTCATGATGAAGCTGCCAATCACCAGTTGCCCACAGCTGTAGCCTCCCGCATTATCCAAATAGTTTCCATGGAGGAATATTTGAGCTAAACACAAAATTTGATGCAGATCTGTTGCTGTACTCACTCAGTTATTTTGAATGTAATGGCCACACAGTACACATGCTCACTCAACAGTGTCTACCACCCCCACTGACTAGTACAGTGAAATGGTCATTGTTCACACATGTGCATTCCAGCTCACTCTCCTTGGCTGCCAGGTTACATCGATGTCATGCAAACCATTCTTGTTATATCAATGGCTGGACTTTTTCTGGCTAGACCTCATATAATATTTTGTACCTTTCACTTCCTATGATATAAAAATTTTTTTCTATGCCATTAAGAGTTCTTTAAAAGCATTTTAAGGGCCATTAAAATTCCATCAAGTTAATGTATCATGGGGGAAAAAGTCATGTTAATATTTTCCTCATTACAGTTAAAATTCTACCAGTGTGTCAGAAATTGACATAAAATCCTAGAGATCTCTTTGAAGGTGTAGTCTAGGTTTTTTAATTTAGTGATCATAATACTAAAGGTAGTTCACTTGCTTAATAGAGGATTTCACAAGCACATTCATTACCAGTTGGTTGTGAGCCAAGGAAGGTTAATAAATTTTGATTCCCAGAATATTTATCAATATTCCTAATCACCTATATAACTAGCCACTGTATCCTGTGCTATCAGCGTGGGGGAGACACTACCCTGACAGGAGTGGTTCTAGAAAGGCTAGTAGAGCTGAGCACAAGCATGAAGGAGGGTGATATTTGTAAAGATGGATGGACGTGTAAATAGAGAGAACATGAGCATGTGTTTGATGATCGATTGTTAGCCTTGAGTGGCATGGTCTACCTCGGCACTGAGGATTAAGCTTTAAGGTACTACCCTTCCCCTTTCCATGTATTCAGACTATCCTGATGCTTAGCTTTTATATCTTGGGCTAAATTTGACAATTTAATACTTGAGGCTTTGTTGCTATAGATAAAAAGTCAATAAGAGAGTGAAGGATACAGACTCTTTTAT
>PVKM010037178.1:0-14548 GCA_004027735.1 Carollia perspicillata | reverse complement strand
AAGCTCCTGCCCTAATTTGGCTTTAGCTCCTGAATCTGTGTCCTAATTTCTTTTTAAACCTCTTTACTTTAACCAATTTCTCTAATGTTTATTCTTTATTACTTTTCTTTCAGATACTAATTTGATTTTTATCCGTAACCCTTTCATTAAATGTTTACCTTTGCACGTCTTGTATTTTTGGATTTCCAGTAAGTCTCGTAAAGTAAGGACTCTAATTTTACTTCCTTGGGCATTGCTTAAAAAAAACGAAGCACCCTGTTTTCGGTAGTGTGAGCCCACGGAGAGACCCCCCTGCTGATTTCTCAGGTGGGCTCTCTGCTGGGACCTGCTCGCCTCCTTCGAGCCGGCGTGGGTTTGTGGCTCGGCTGTCGGGGCGACTCGGGCAGCCAGGCCCTCGGGTGGTGGCGGTGCAGCCAGGGCTGTGCTGTGTCGTTGGTGGACGGACGGGAGGCGTGGAGGGAGCTGTCTGGACGGGACGGCAGGAAGCCCTCCCGGCTCTCGGGCCTGCACTGGGGAAAGTAAGGGAGCAGCAGACTTCTCCCCCCAGGGGCTACTTCACCCCCATAGGGCCAGTTCCCTTCTGTGGCTTCCGCCTCTCTGAGTACCAGGTGGCCCCCAAGACAGCACGGAGGTGTTTGCAGACAGCGTGTTCGATCGCTGGGGTGGGTCCGGCAAGCTGCGGGGAGGAGGTTGGTGGGGAGGAGCGGGGAGGTTAGCAACGTCAGGCCCTCGCCTTCCAGAATTCTTCCCAAGTGCTGTGTTTCACACTGCCGTTTACTCTAGTGTTTTCGCTCGTTCGTTTGTCTTGCTTTTACTACCAGCTTGTGAAAGAGCTGAGAGGCAGCCCAGGATTTTTGACGAGTGGCTGGCGTTGGAGTCCTCTTTGACTATCATCTTTGAAAGCAAGACTCTCCCCCCTTTTCGAGCACTTCCTCGTTAGGGGAAGGAAGTGCCTTCGTCCCAGAGGCAGTCCCTGTGCCTTACAGCCTGGTCCCATAGCCACTTCACGGAGCAACCCCATGACGAAGAGCTGCGACTGCAAGGTATTCTACTTCTCCTCTCGTCTTATGACTCTTAAAATATTCTCGGTGTGTTTTGTTTTAGATTGAAGCACATTTGGACACTCTTATAAATGAGCAAGCTTCTTACGTGTTAACTAGAGCGGGCTTGAGTTACATCTACAACACTGTCCAGCAACATAAACCTGAGCAGGTAAGCACACGGATGTTCCCCACTGGGGGCGTGTTCCAGTGCAGAGTCGGGGTTCTGGAGCTAGATTCCGGTTGGAACCTGGGCTCCGCCCCTTCCCAGCCGATTTTCACCCGGAGAACGGCTTTGCTGTGTTTCCTCCTCTGTAGGTGAGGGCTGATGAACTGTGTGTCCTAGGCTGGTGCCGAGAGTGAGATAGTGCACGCGTAGTTCTTGGGTGATGACCGTCGTGCCCGGATTGTGGAGTGCCCTTTTTATTGTAGACAGCTCGGGTTCAGAGTAATGAAGATAGACACCGATTAGTGTGATAAAATACACAGAGACTGTTCATTCTGGAAACATTTTAGTGTCTTGGGTCACTGTGAGTTGATTGGGCGCACACATCCCTGTGTAAATGGAGTCGTCCCTGTTTATGGAGCGAATCCTGGTCCGTGACTCTGGAGAGGTCGAGACTTCTGTGGCCAGCAGCTCATGACCTTGTTAAGTTAGAGCCCCCCAGCATGAATAGTAAGTAGGTAATGGAGTGGGGGGAACTCTGGAAAACCTGGTAAACATCTTTAAAATCCAAAGAACTCTTTTGCATGATGTTCATATGAAGAATATTTTACAGCCCGGGATTCTCAGACGAAGCTCCCAGAAGTCTCAAGTTCTAAATGTTTTCTTTTGCTAAAGAAGGAAGCAGGATCCTACCGCGAGGAACCAGTTCTGTTGTCTTTTTACTACTCTCTCAAATGCTCTGGGTTTAACCTTACGGCCTCCATGGCACGTTGTCATTCCGAGTGCTGCTTTTCCCTTTCGTGTTTGCTTTTGCTTATGAATAAATCCGAGATATCCTGGTTTTCCCATTGTTAATAAACTTACATGCTTGTCACTCCCTCGGACCAATGTCATTGAGGCTTGCCCGCCACTCACACAGAAACGAGCGAATCCCAGTCTCGGCTCTTGCTGAGGTGGGGGCAGTGGCCCTCAAGTTCTCTGGACACGAGCTAACTGTCCCAACGCAGGCAGTCCCCTGACGGGCTGTGTTTCGTAAGTGAGGTGAAATGCACAGCATGCTCTTTACATCTCGTCGTTTTTCTTTGCCTGGTTTTATTTTTCAGGGTGCTTTGGCCAACTTGCCCGGCCTCGATTCGGTGGCCCTGAAGGCCGCAATGGTGAGTGTGCGGTAAAGCGTTTCTGTACAGGTTTCCTTAGGGAACGTTGTTCTTTCTAAAATTTGATTTTAACTTCATTTTTTTATTACCGTTTGTGTTCAGTGTTATTTAGTATTACTTCCAGGTGTAAAGCGTGGTGGTCAGATAATCACAAAGTGGTTTACAAAGGGACCCCCTGGTGTTTCAGGCACCCACCAGCTGTCGCCCATAGCCGTGCACGGTGCCTGGTTGCTGCAGCCCGTTCGCCGTGCTGCACCTCACGTCCTCGTCACTGACAGACACAGGGGACTTAAGGGAGTAAGGCAGACAGGAGTCTGGTGGCTCGACTTCCTGATCATATCACTGCTCAGAAGCTTGGTGGGGGGATGACGATGGAGGGCTTAGATGTGGCATTCTAAGAGTAGGTGCTATGCTATTTTAAAAGGGGGTGTAGAACTTGCTCTTTGGGATGTGGGCCCACGGCCAAGACCCGATCCCTGAAAGACACGGCAGTGTCTCCGAGGGGCCCGTCGGCGAGGGCACGTGCCCCCTTTACGTCTCTGTGTCGCCAGGTCCAGTTCGATCGCTACCTCTCCGCCCCCGACAGCCTGCTGATGCCGCAGCTGAGCTTCCTCCTGAGCGCCACCGTGAAGTAAGTGCGTTTGGTCCCAGGCGGTTGGCAAAGAATCGCGTAGTTTTAAATACCAAGCACATTCCTTTGGGAAAAAAAAGTATTTGTATGAACAGGAGCTTTGCTGTTGAAGCTCTGTAGTTCTCAACCTTCTTTTTGCCTCCGCACCTCTGAGAGATTTGACCTTACCCTGTTCGTACTTATTTCTTGCACGTACATAACTCGAAAATCTTTATTTAGTGAATGATTTTTCAGATCGACACGAGTATGACTGGAGCTATGTGGCTTAAATTCCCTTCTATTAACGAACGTGTCAGAGTGACACGAGTGTGTCGTGGAACAGCAGGAGTGTATTCGCTGTGCGGTGCAGACCAGCCGCCTCGTGGACTGTTCGGGGCCTCTGCAGGCTCTGCAGATACAGTGAGCAGTTGCTGAGAGTCATAGTTGTGCCAGGACGTGTTCAGGACAGAGGACCACGGTTACACACGTTGACACGTTAGGACATGACAGTTGGAAGAAGCTGGGGGATCACATTGTCTGAAGTGTTTGATATTAAGGGAAATATTGACAAATCAAAATCGTCCACCAGCAGGACATGAGGCAACACTGTCCGTTTTCTTCCTGCCCGCTCAGCCAGCTGTGCGTTAGGTGCTGTGTGTGCGCCGGGCAGTAGGGGTTGAGATTCAGAAGACATTGGCACTGTCTTCACGGAGATTAAAGTAGGACGGGCCCGTTAGACATGTGAGCGATGTTGACATTGGAAAGGCCAGCGAGGAGAGAGCTGTCGGCCCTGAGTCCTTCAGACACCTGGACGGGGCGGCGGCACGGAGGTGCGGCGGCGTCTCCTGTCGTTCAGAGAGCTGCCCGCAGCAGCGGAGAGTGGGCAGGCAGGTGCCCACGCAGCGTGCGGGGGGTTTAGTGTCGGGTGCCACTGGCTGAAGGCGGCTGGACCGTTTTCCTCTCAGACGCGGGGAAGTCCCCTTGTAAGTGTGGTTCGTGTGATGAGAGCGATGGCTTTAATATTTTTCATTTTTATGTTTCGTTATTCTAAAATGCCGCATGCTGTCTGCAAAACCAGGATCGTGAAGACCTGAGAGATCACAAAGGAAGCCCTGCTTTGCCGAGGCTCCAGTCGTGGGTGTCGTCCTTGAGTCACTTAGTGTCTAAATCAAACACACTGAGCTGTTTCAGGTCGAACCATGCTTCAGTACGCAGTAGGGAACGTTCAGTTGAGTGAGTCATCACTGAACAGGAAAGAGGCCATTGTTGTCATAATGTAGAGATCGAGGGGAGATTCTAAGGTGTTTCGGAGAGTGGCCCCATGTAGCCCCGATTCCACTGCAGCGAACAGAGTACTGTGACTATCGCAATAAATCGCGTCATAATCGGATTTGTGGTGGAGGGTTCTGCCTTTGTTTTATTAAACTACGACATCTGTGGAGCACAGTTAAGCAAAGCACAAGAAAACAAGGTCGGTTTGTGCAAGCGAAAGAAGCAGTTTATTGTAAGTTATTCTGGGAGTTGAAGTGTTGACAAAGCTGAGTGGTTAGAAGCCCCTTTCTGCGACGTGTTTCCAGTCACGTTTGCAGAGTTGGTGCGTCGGTGGGGGGTCGCGCTGCTGGGTCGCGGTGTGGAATCTGCCAGGTGCCGGGCCCGCCTGCAGCCCCGAGGACACAGCCGTGAACAGACGCAGCCCCGCCCTCCCAGAGCCTGCGTGCGGACCGGGGAAACGTAACAAAGAAATAACAGCCACAAAAATGTTCTTACCCCTAACCGGGATAAGGAACTTCTGTAGGGGTACAGCGAATTGTTAATATCATCAATGTGATAATCATTGTCACGTCGACAATTTTCTCAGTAATAATTACCAACAATAATTCTCGGGGCGCAGTGCACGGGTTCAACTGCGGAGCTTTGTTGCAGTTCCGAGGGGGTGTTGGAAGACTGTTTTCAGGCCCCGTGTGTTCATCCGCAGGGAGCAGATCCTGAAGCGGTCCACGGAGCTGGTGTGCAGAGCCTACGGGGAGGTGCACGCTGCCGTGACGAGCCCAGCCGGCGGCTACAGGGACCCGGAGAGCATTCTGCACCGGTCGCCGCAGCAAGTGCAGACCCTCCTCTCCTGATCCCGTCGCGGGCCGGTGGCCGAACGCCGCCTCCGTAAAGTGCCGGGGTGCTTTGCTTGGTCTCTAGTCTGTTCATCTTCACGTTGAGATTTGGTGATTACAGTTTTCTTTGCATCATAAGATTGTAAGTCCCAGCAATTGCTTTCTTTGGTCACAGTAACGGGTGAGTAAGCAGCACACGCGGACCCGCGTTGGTGTCGCCCTGTGTCTGCCGTGGGGGGGCGATGCCCTGCTCCCCGCCGCCGCCTCTTCGGCCCTGCGGTTCCCCTCTCGTCTGCAGGAGAACCATGTGAGGGCGCAGTAGTGTGAGAGGTTTGAGGGATCTTCTTATAAGATTGGTTTTAGATTAACTGTTCATAAAAAACTAAACTTAAGAATTAGCGTGAGGATAGGATCTAATAAATGTCTCTTTACCTAGAGATTCGTTTGTGATCTCATTCGTTATTAATGTGAGTCGTATACTCTGACTGAGGAGCAGAAATACACACTCAGCAAAATGGGGGAAAAGAGGGAGAAGTAACTTCAACACCGTATGCCCTGGGCTGAATTCAACGTGCAGTTGAGGTGTGCAAGCCTCCTGTGTGGCGTGTAAGTCTCGCATTGAAAGGTGGGTGTTGGTTATGCAGTGCAGACTCGAAATTCAGCCAGGTACAGCTCTTGTCCGAAGTGCAAACCAAAGACGTAATGACCTGCTCTGACACTGGGGGGGAAACGCCGGAGTGGCCGTTGCTGACGGCCAGAACGGTGTCTGTCTCCAGGTGCCCCTTACCAGGAACAGTTGGAGTACCCACTTTAGAGCTTGTCATCCGACCTGGCCTTGTTGGTAGGATTTTGAGGAGAATTCTTATTAGCAAAATATCTTAATTTCTGGTAAATCAACAGAAAGAAGTAATTCCCTAAATTATAAATGAGAAAACTGTGGCATAAGGAGAAGTTGACTAGGTTAAGATGTTTGAAAAGTAACGTGAAATTAAAATTTGTGTAACAGATATGTAACAAATTAGCATTTACAGAACATAGTCTGTTCATCTGTCTGAACTGTATAATTGTTTATGTTAATATGATTCTTTGGGAGCGAGAGGAGTATATATCCCCTCTTGTTATAAATCTGTATTTTTAGTCTTTTTCCTTCAATGACTTTGTGTGACATATAAAAGATAGAAAATAAAGTAGGATATAATCAAGAGCTTAAGTTTTAGATAATTTATTTTGACTGTGAGAAAAGATGACTACCTGATTAATAGTGAATTACTTTGTTTTGTAAGGAAAAAAGTGGATTTGGCCTTTTACCTAGTTTCCTCAAATAAAATTTTAAACTACTTCTAGATCAGTGATCGTTACAGTGTTTTTTACGTCTTTTTAGAGGGCCTTTTAGAAAACATACTGATAGAAAGGGAGGTGCAGTGGAGGGTGGAACTGAAACGGCCGGTGGAAGGCTGACGCAGAGAACGTGGCATCGACATGACCTTGACGCCAAGTCGAAGGAAGAGATTATAAGCCCTAATCCGTTAGTGTAAGACTTTCATTTGCCACAACACTCCATGGTCCACATTTGAACTGTTGTGACGTGGCGTAAGCATAGCCTCAGACAGCACAGCCAGCTCCTTCCTTCGGAGAGAAAAGGTATTTGCCAAAAGTCTAGCTGAACTTTTCCATTTCTTTCTCTGGGCCTTTCCTTGAACAAGCGAATGTTCAAATTGAAAATTACAGCCGGAATTTAAGAAATTCACTACTGGAGCTCAACAGTAGATCCGCGCAGGCGGGGAGAAGACTCAGCAAACGTGGAGGGAGGTTCCCCCGTCCGAGGAACCGGGGGAAAGGCAATGGAAGGGAAGGGGCAGGTCCCCAGGGGCCTGCGGGGTGTTATCAGCAGTACGCACAGCGCGCGTCTCCGAAGGGGGAGAGAGGGAGAGGGGCCAAAAGAATATTTGAAGGAATATTGACCGAGACTTTCCAAATTTCATTTAAAAAACATTAAAATACGTATTCAAAAAGTTCACCAAACTCCCAAGTAGGATAAACTCAAAGAGATTCACACTGACTGGTACATGTCACAAACTATCAAAAACCAAAGACTAAGAGGGCATCTTGGTAACAGCAAGAGCGGTAACCGTCATGTCTAAGTGATTCTCATTAAGATCAATACCTGATTTATCATCAGAAATTGCAGAGGCCGGAAGGCACTGGGTGGTCCAGAGTGTTGAAAGAACAACACTGTTAACTTAGAATTCTGTATCCTGCAAAACTGCCTGTGAAAGTATGGGCAGAATGAAGACATTCCCAGATAAAGCATTTTACCTTGCCTGCATGAATGTTAAAGGAAGTCCTTGAGGCCGAAACAAAAGGACACAGAAAGCGAATTGATAAAACAAAGAGTAGCAAAGAAACAGAAGGTTTGGGCAGGACTATAGACTAGCTAGGATTCATAGATGTCTGTATAACAACAGCAGAGTACATATTTCTCTCAAGTGCACACGCTGTGTTCTCCAAGGTCATATTAGGCCAAAGTCCACATCTCCAAGATTAAAATTATACCAGGTACGTTCTCCAACTACAGTGATGTGAAATGAGAGATCAGTAAGAAAGGGAAATTTGAGAATGCATAAATACATGGAAATTCAGTAGGACACCCTTAAATAGCTAGTGGGTAAAAGAAGAAATCGCAAAGGAAGTCAGAGAAAACTTTGAGATGGATGCAAGTTTGGTGTGCAGCAGCGTAATTCTCGAGGCGGCAAAAACGGTGCCCAGAGGGGAATGTTGAGCCTGCATTAAAGAAAAAGCAGTTAACCAAACCTTACACCATAAAAATCTAGAAAGAGAAGACAAAATAAACAGAGCAAAAAGGAAATAAAATTATAACAGACATAGAGAAAACATAGAATAGAAAAGTAACATTTCAGTGACTGGGTGTTCTAACCATTTTGTAACACGTGTTGGAACACAGATGTTTGAACACATGTAAAAATGCTGTTTTAAAATTTTTCTCACACAGCCTGTTGAGGAGAGTGTTATGTTTGAGACTATGCTGAGCATCATGCGGTGCGGACAGACAAATGTCTAAAGACACGTGTAAGAAGGTGCTTCTGGGGGCGGGGGTCCCTGCTCGGTCGTGTGGAGAGTATGTTATTGCAGTTGTTGGGTGTGTTTACCATATAGTGCTGCATGGTGAAGTGTTACCATGTAGAAAGGTGTTTAAGTATGTGCAAAAAATATAGGAAACTTGATATAAAAATAAAAATATAAAAATATTCCTATATATAAAAAATATGGGAAAAAGGAAATTAGTTCTTTGAAATGATAAAGCAAAAATTGACTAGGCTTTAGCTAGACCAAGAGAAAAGAGTGGACTCATATTACTAAAATCTGGTACGAAAGAGGGGACATTACCACTGACTGTACAGAAATAAACAGGGTCACAGAATGATGAATAATTACATGTCCACAATAAATAATGGAGATGGAATTCACAAACACCTATAAAACCTCAAACTAAACTGACTCCAGGAGAAATAGAGATTCTAAGTAGACCTACAGCAAAGAGACTGAGTTGGTAATCTACATTTTCAATAACAAAAAACCCTTAGGTTCAGATGGCTTCACTGGTGAATTGTACAAAATGTTTAAGTGATATTAATCTTTATCAAATTTTCCAAAAAAACTACCCCCAGAGCTAAACAAACAAAGCCAGAGGGAGCACTCTCTAACTTACACTATAAGGGCAATATTTGTTATTCGTGTAACAAAGCCAGCAAAGGCATCACAAGGAAACTACTGACTGATACCCCTTTTGAATGCAAAGTCCTTACAACACTAGCAAGTAGGATTGTGTGCTACAACCAATGGATTTATCTCAGGAACAGTTTAGGTCTGTTTAACATACGCAAGTTAATCAATGCATTAACAGAAGAAAGGAAAAAATGAGTATCCCAGTAGATGAAGAAAAAGCATTTTATGAAATCTAACACCCTTTCATGATTTAAAAAAATGTAAACAGTGAACTAGGAACAGAAGGGAGCTTCCTTAAACTGTTACAGGACATTTATGAAAAACCCACAGCTAATATCATGCTCAATGGTGAAAAACAGAGCTTCCTCCCTGAGCTCACGAGCAAGCTGTGGATGTCCGCCCTTGCCACTTCTGCGCCACAGGGTATTAGGAATTCTGGGTAATTAGGTAAGAAAAGGAAACAAAAGGCACTCGGGGAAAGGAAGAAGGAAAACTGTGTCTATTGCAGACGGCAGGGTCAAGTATACCTAAAATCCTGAAGAAGAAAAAAATCCATTATTACTCACAAGTGTGGCAACATGGCAGTATGGAAGATCAGTGTGCAGGTCTTTTGCACTTCTATACACTAGCAATGAACAATTAACAAATCAGCTCCGTGTACAGTAGCACCGCAAGGAGCAACACGCTTAGGAACAGGCGTAGCCGAGGAAGTGAAACACCTGTCCACTGAAACCTACAAAACACTGTCGAAAGAAATGAAAAGTGACCTAAATAAATGGAAAGACATTTCAATGTCATGGGTTAGAAGACTTAATATTGCTAACATGGCCGTGCTCTCCAAATTGAGAGCAGATGCCAAGCAATCTCTATCAAAATTCAAAGTTCCATCTGGCCTAGTTTTTCTAGAAATGGGCAAGCCAACCCTAAAGGGAATAGGGACATAGAGGGGGACATGAGCAGCCAAAACGACCTTGAACCTCCCCAGGTTCCACGCTTACGGCAACGCCGTGCTGGTCACAGCAGTGCGATGCTGGTGTGAGGCAGACGTGTCGTTCGATGGAGTAGAGTTCCAGTTCACAAAGAAGGCCACGCATCGGTGGCCAGCTGACCTTTCACAGGGCGGCGAAGGCCGTCAGTGGGGGAGGGAGGCGTCATTTCAGTCAGCGGTGCCGGACGAGCTGGAAATGCACGTGCGAAAGATTCCAATTGGACCCACATCTCATACCGTACACAAAAATTAACTCAGATCGAAGACCTAAATGCACATTTTAATAAAAGCTGTAAAACAAGGGAATGTAGATATAAATCTTTTTGGCCTTGTATTAGGCTATCACTTTTTATCTTTTATACAATATGGGTTTAGAAATAAATGTATAAGTAAAAAGCAACCACATAATAATGTTAACATCATAATGTTAAAAACTTGGCAGTAATCTGTTTCTATATTTAGTTTAATATGCTGTATAAAATATTATAGATAGGCCTACATATGGTTATTTGGAGGATATAATTGTATTTAAGTACAACCAGCTTGAAAATACACATTTATTTCTCTTCAGAGAGAATGTGCTTTTGGAGATAGATAATATAATTATGTATTTTTACAGATCCAAATCTAAAGTTACTATAAACTAGTTAAGAAGTGAGTATAATAATCGTATTCATAACAGCATGCTAGTCTGTTGAATTCAACTAACCTAAATGCCAGGGAACGTTCAAGGGAAAAATGTCCGTAGCACTGATAATTTATTTAATCAGTAAAAACAACTGGTACTAAGCTTATAAAAATGAGCTGAATTGGGCAAAATTTTTGACAGGGCCAAAGGTTTTCACATGAAATACCTGCTTTGAGGGGATATATCATTTTTTTTATAGAGTGTTTTATCACTATGTACTTTCCGCAGCTAAAGTCGAAGCCAATCTAGGATTTTCCAAGTGTATAGCTTTGCTACCAGGAAACTAATTTACTTAAATTCCATTTCCATCAGTGTCAAGATCTGAAATTCCACGGGAGCAAGCATTAGACTTCTGCCCACAAAAAGCATAATGATAAGAAACAAGAGCAGTTTTTCTTGTGCGAGCCACCACCCGACGTTGGGTGTCCTGCGTCGAAAGGCCACCAGCCCCTCTGGGGCTGCCGTCCTTGGGGTCCCAGTCTGCCGGACGCGGACAGGCCTGGCTGCAAACAGCAGGAAGGAGTGTGTGATGTGATGAGGATTTAGCTGAAGCAGAAAACTGCATTTGCTGTGGAAGCCAAGTCTTAAAAATGGAAACCAAAGATTTGGTTAATATTCCACAGACTTGCAGTGCATATTTCAGAGCAGACCATGAATCTTCTTGCTTAAAAAAAAATTCAGCTCCTTTTCCTAAAGGTGTCAGCAAAGCAAACATTCAAAGGCAAGAAAGCTGTTGTTAAAAATAAAAATGAAAACAGCCTCTCTAGGTACCCTGCCTTTGTTCTGAGTCTTACAGAGAAGAAAATCACTCATCTGACGCATAGGAACAGGTTACTAATGTAATGAATCATATAATAACAAACCATAATGGAATGTGCAGAAACCAAAAAATGTGCAAATACCCTCTTAGGATTTACCGGAAGCCTCTCTGTTTGCACGTGGTGAATCATTAGCAGGTCCCCGGGGCTGGTGCAGAACCACGGTGCTCCCTACCTTCCGTGTGAGGTGGCCGGGGAGGTGGGCCATCTCTGTCATGAATCCATCTTCCATATATGGGCAGACTTTTCTGGGGTTTTTTTGCATTGTTCTCATTGGTTTATTTATTCCTGCACCAATAACGAATGTCTGAATTATTACTCAAGCTCCATAGTAAGTCTTTATTTCTGGCATTATGTTCCACTTTATTATTTTTTTTTGTTGTTGAGAGTCCCACAGTGATTGGGAACGTGGTCGGGATGATGTTGAATCGATATATCAATCTGTGTAGCATTAGTATCTTTATGATATTCACTAATCCAAATCATCGACATGTTAAATTTTCCCCGTTAAATTAAGGTAGTAGGGTCCATCAAATTTTTCAGTAATTTTCTCTGTAGAAATCTAAGAAAGCTTTGGTATATGTATTCCTAAAAAACTTAAAGTTTTACTCATAGTGTAAATGGCATCTATTTTTAATTGCATTCTAAAATTATTCATCGCTTTATGTAGAAATGGAATAGACTTTTGTATATCGATTATAATCGACCCAAGCCCCTCTCTGACTCACATATTAGTTCTGATGATTTTGTTTTGGGTTTCCTGTAGAGGCATTCACACTGTTTGAGAGTGGATGACAGTTTTCCTTCTCTCTTTGCAAACTATATGCCTTTAATTTTCTTTCTTAACAAACTGGCTAGCACCTCTAGCATGTTAACCAGTACAGGTGATAATGGACATTTTCCTTAAATCAGACTTCTTGTCCGACTTATTGAATTGTTGACACTATGACATGTTCCCAGCATCTCATCATTAAGAATTACGTTTTTTGTGGCTTTTCAGCATATTACCAGAAGGAAGTTTTTTCTAGTCTTGTATGCTCTTAGTTATTAATTACAAATATGTGTTAAGTTTTATTAAATGACTTTCAGAACCTATTGAGATGGTCATGTGGTTTTTCTCTTTTATTTGTTAATGTGATAAGTGACATTTATAGTTTTTCTGATGATAAACCACTCTTGTATTCCTCAGGTAATCTTAAATTGATCATACTATTTTCTCTTTTTGCATAAATCACTGGATTTAGTTTTGTTTTTGTGTACTGACTAGTGACTTTGCCAAATTTACTTATTAATTCTAAACTTTGTTTGTAGATTTTTTTGGTACTCTTTATGGATTCAGTCACAATAGTCAGTAATGGTGGGTTTGTTCCTTCCTTTACTCTTTCCTGGCTTCGTGACACTGTGATGTGTCACCAGCGCACTGTCACCGCGTGGGAGAGAGACAGTTGTAGTGGTCGCTCTTGTCATTTTCCAAATGTGGGAAGGAGGGAAAGCTTCCACTGGGTAGACGTTTTGTAGATAAGCCTTACCAAATCCAGAAAGTTCCCTTCTGTTCCTGGTTTGTTGTAATTACCTTAAACCATGAATGCATACTAGATTTTGTTTAAAAACATTCTATATATATTTAGATAGCCATGTAGTTCCCCTCCCCCTGACTTGCTCACTGTGGAGAATTTTGAATGTCAGAACTACCTTCCATTCTTGAAATAACCCCGATGGTCATAATTTATAGTCTTTTTTAAATATCTCTTGGTTTGGTTTACTCATATTTTATTTAGAATTTTTTTCATCTGTGGTCATGCAAGAGACTGCCCTGTATTTTTCTTTATTTTAATGCCCCTCTCTGGTTTTGGGAACAAGGCTATACTGGCCTACTGGGTCCTATTATCTTCTCTTCTGTTATTTGAGTTTATGTAAGATTGTTGTTACTTCTTCCTTAAACATTTGGAAAAATTCCAAGCGAAGCCAACTTACCTGGAGATGACTGTGGGGAAGATTTAAACTAGATGCAGGACTATTCATATACTCCACTTCTTTAGGTATCAGTTTTGGTGAATTTTATTTTTCAAGGCATATGTCCATTTCGTCTAAATGTATTGTCGTAATGTCCTCCTTTGAATATCTGTGGACTTGGTCTTGGTAATTTGTGCTTTCTTTCTGTCTTTTTTCTTGGTAAGTCTTGCAAAGAGTTATGGACTTTGTTAGTCTTGTCGAAGAGCCTGTTTTTTAAACAATCTCGTTTATCATATTTATTTTATGTTTATTTTCTATTTCATTGCTTTTCACTCTATTTTTATTTCCTTCTTTCTACTTTTCTTGGTGTTGTATTTGCTCTTTTTCTGCCTTCTGGAAGTGAAAGCTTATGTCGTAGATTCTTAGAGTTATTCTTTTGTAATATATTCATTCTCTTAATATGTTTGTATTTCTATCTAAACACAGACTGAGCTATAAGTTTTATGTCATACTTTCATTGTATTTCACTTTAAAGTATTTTCTCATTTCCACTGTGGTTTCTTCTTGGATTATTTAGAAACGTCTGTCCAAGCACATGAAGATTTCCTGTGTACTTCAGTAGGGCCAGCACACACAGGGTCCAGCAGAAGTAGTGCCGGCTCGAGTGTGGTTGGTAGGGTAATAATGTCGGCGTGATAATGTATAGTTTCACTGCGAATGTTTCAGCTAAAATGTCATATGGGCTGCTTGAGTGTGATATGGTTATGTTACAGAATGACATGCTTATGATTTTGTAATAAAAGATTCTGAAATAGAAAAGCAGCATTACTTGTGCTCGATCCTGTATATATGGCATTCCAGTCCTTTCATGTTTGTTCATACTTACATTTTTGTCCAGTGTGATCTATTTTAATAAATGATGTCCCCTTCATACTGGCAAACGATGTGTTCTGTACTTCCTGGGTGCGGTGTTCTACATACATTAAGAGGATACATTTTGTTAATCTTGTTCAAACCATCAATATAGCCCTTCTGAATTTCGGTCTGCATGCTCTAGCCGCTACTGAGAGACGTGTTAAAATTTCTAACTATGCTTGTGGATTTCTTAATATTTATTTTCAGTTTTGTAAGTTTTGCTTTATCTGTTTTGAGGCTATTTCTAGATATTTAAATTTTATTTATTTTTTAAAAGACTTTATTTATTTATTTTTAGAGAAAGGGGGAGGGAGGGAGAAAGAGAGGGAGAGAAACATCAATGTGTGGTTGCCTCTCATATGCC
>PVKM010037177.1:0-14532 GCA_004027735.1 Carollia perspicillata | reverse complement strand
ATTTAGTAGAGCCAGTCATGAAGCATTTGCATGAGGCCACACACTATGGAAGAGACTCATTAACCACCTTGTCAAACTGTGGCTCACAGGTCCTGGAATTTCTAGAGCCATAAGAGAAGTAATTGCTATTTGCGTTGTGTGCCAGAAGAACAACCTCGAGACGGACCCCCATCAAAGGAGAGAAGGAAAGCAATACCAAGGACCGTGTCCACTTGAGGACTGGCAAATAGATTTTACTCAGATGCCAAGGGTCTGAGAGTGGAAATATTTGCTAGTCTTTGTTGACACATTTTTCAGGATGGAGAGAAGCTTACTCTACCAGAATGGAGAAATTCTTGGAGGCAGTGAAAGCTATACTGAAGGAAATAATCCCTCACTTTGGCCTCTCTGTCAGCATCCAGATTGATAACAGACATGCTTTTGTTTCTGAAATTACACAGGTGGTTAGTAAATTTTAGGAATCAAGTGAAGATCTCAGGCTTCTGGGAAGGTAGAGAAGATGAATCACACCTTGAAGAAAAAAATATGGCCAAACTGTGTCTAGAAACTCACTTCCATTGGGATCAAGCTTTGCCTATTGCCCTGCTCAGGATAAGGGTGGCTCCTTGAAGCAGGATTCAGTTGAGTCCCTGTGAAATTGTACACAGGTGGCCATTTCAGGTCACAATTGGGGTGGGAGATATATATATAGATAAAAAACTGAAGGTAAAGAAAATGTACCACATTTAAGTCTGACCTCAACTGTAACTAATCACCTTGCCTGTATGAGACTTCTCCCCCACAGGTTTGCTGCATTCCTTCGAGCCTGTAGACAAGACGCTACTCCCAACTCGGACGACAGCATCTCCAGAGAGCGACTAGGAAAAAAGTGGACTGGACTTGGAGACGTCCTCCTCACCACCCCCACCATGGTGAAGTTGGCAGAAATAAAACCTCGGACTCCTCACACCAGAATAAAGCACTGGAAAAAGACCTGAAAGTCATTTTTCGGAAACAATGACTTATATTCTTTTACCTCTTGTTTAACCCCTTGTTATGGACAACTTACTCCCTTCAAACGGGATAAAAATATTTGGGTATATTTAGCAAAAAATGTTCTGAATATTTCTGACTTTGCTTTGCAGGAGAAACTTAAGTTGAACAAACTTTCACTTCATGTCTTGTAGGTGTCTGTATGCCTTCAGAAAGCCTTAGAAATTAGTTTGCGCATATTGAAAAGAAGATGACGCACTCTGATATTTATATTTGGAGACCAGTGGTGACTATAAAGGACAGGGAAATGGTATCTTTGAAAGTTGCTAATGTAGCCCCAGCTAGAGAGTGTGCAACTTTTGTCAACTGTACTAAAACTGTCTTGTGCTCTTGCACCACCGCCACTGACGTATCTTACGCTTTTGCTCATGTTAAACTGCCAACAGGATGGCTTCTGATATGTGGAATGACTATGTATTCCTGTGTTCCAGCGAACAGCTCTGGGAGACCACGCTCTCTGGGAAGACTGACGGTGTTCATGCCTCAGAAGCCCCACCTGACCCGGGTTCGATGGGACCTCTCCCTCACACCCTATTGTAACAGTGATTTAGCCCTTTTTAGCCCTAAAGAATTTAAAGGACTCTGCTGTTTTAACCTAAGTGATAGTTTACAGCTTGTAGAGCATACATTAAAGCAAGTAATTGATGTCGTGTCCAATATAAAACAGAGAGAGGGATTCTTTGGCATTGACTTGTCCAAACTAACCTCCTGGCTGCCTACTATCACCGGTCTTCGAGAGGTATTTATTGCTTTTATCCTTGTCGTTTTCTTCAGTACCACAGCTTGTTGTTGCATGCAAAGTGCCCCCTTCTGTGGCTCTGCAGTAAGGTGTGTTCCTGCCCCACCGCACCGGACAGTCCAGGGCTGATACATGCCCAACAACAAAGTGAATACTTCCGCATGAAGCTGATCTCATAGAAATGAGATAGCTTAATACTAATGGTGGGGAATGACAGGGGACTTAAGAGTTGGAAAATTTTAGTTTAAGTAATAGCTAATATATTAGCTTACTAATCAATGTCTGTAAAAGCTTTTGTCCCAGGAACTGAAGGTACGACCCACCCTGACTCCAGGAGACCATAAGCAGTCCTACCTTTGTGCCTCAGGGGGACTGAAAGCAACTCAAGAGGATATCAGCTTCCAGGATTTCCTCAAGAGGATATCAGAGGATATGAGCCATTGTGCTCCAGGGGGAGATGACCACCACCCAGGACAAGAATGCTGAAGTTCTTTTTAATCCAATTATCATTCCCTGAATTCCAAAACCCCTCACCACACCTGGTCTATTCCCTGCTGTAAAAACCTTGGCCTGGAAAGAAAAGACAAGATGGTCTGTTAGGGTACGAACCCGCCATCTTCTCAGATCACTGGCCATCTGAATAAAGTGCCCATAAAGATTCAAGTGCTGTCTCTGCTTATTGGGTTTGGTAGTGACAGGCAGCCGGTATCTTTTCCGGTTTCACCCTGACCAAAGATGGATCTGCTGACCTTTAACTTTGTGGGCTGACACCCAACCCACTGAGCCACACTAGTCAGGGCTTCTCTCTATATTTAAATAGTCCTTCTGGGGGGCCTGGGAACACAGACCTGGGAACCATGCTACCTGGGTTCACCCCTATTCCTGCATTGCTCAAGCCACATGGCTTTGGCCAAGACCCTTTACCTCCTAGTGCTTTCCCTGAAGTGGGTCATCATGACACCTCCTCACAGGCGGTCAAGGGTTAGTATGAAGGGCAGGAACGGGCTTGGACCCTCAAATACAAGTGAGTGGTTAAGAGGGCATCTCTGGGGCCCTGGGAGTAGGAAGGCCAGTGAGATGCTGCTGCCCTGGGGCCTCCACTCACCCACTGCCTTGGCTCTTGCCTCTAGCTTAGAGCCCGGCACGCTGCCTCCAGTCGGGCTGGCTCCTCCTTGGTTAGGACTCTGGGCCCTCCTGGGGTGGGACCCTGGCACAGCAGGTCTTCCCAGCTGGCTTTCCTTGACCACATCTGCAAGTTCAAATTCAAAACCCACCATGCCTAGAAAGCCTCAGGTTTGAGACATTTCCTCTCTGGAACTGACTTCTGTCTTCTGGAGCTCTATCCTAGTTCTCTTAGAGAACCCATAGAACTTTCTCTCCATTGCATTCCTCAGCCCTGCACGCAGTGGCCCGCCCATAGCCCCTCAGCAGTTTCCACTCCATATCTGTGCCCGAAGGTGGCTTGGGCTGCTAATTGTGCACGTGCAGGGTGGTGAAACAGCCCTGGGAGGCGCCCTCAGCCCATGACAGATGGCAGCTGTTAGAGAAATCAAACACTGAGGCCTGTTCTGCACTGTCCCCCAGAGGCCCCAGGCAGGCTGAGCTTCAGTGTCACTGCGGTAGACTGCTTGATGATGGACCCTCTGCTGGCCTTGTTTCCGTCCCCATTTCCCACCTCCGCCACTGGAGCTTCTGAGGACACTTCCCAAATAAGCTCCCTGCACTTGAATCCTTGCCTCAGGGTTTGCTTCTAGGTGAACTCAAACTAAGACACAGGCACTCACTTACACGCAGACCAGGGCCTGTCGAGTTTCTGTCCCCAGTACCCAGCATGTGGCTTCTGGCACGAAGGAGACTAAAGACATGAGTGAACTCGAGGTTCTCCTGATTTCTTCCACCGACTCCACAGCGGCAGAGGAAGCTGACAGCATTCTCAACCTTTAATTAACAGGATTGAAACCTTGAACTTAGAGCTTCTGGTGGCAAGCAATAGAAACGGACTCCAGCTAACCAAAGCAGAGGAATTCAGCGGAAGCATGACTGCGTGCATTTGTGTGTGTGTGTGTGTGGCGGTGGAGGTGCCTCCCAGAGCTCACTGGGGGCTGGAGGACCCGGTTTGGGGTGGTGGAAACTCAGGCAGTTCTGTGGCCCACGGCTAGTAGCTACACAGGAACAGGCTGACTGCCAGGTAGGAATGATCTCCGTTGTTTCCCTGTGTCCTAAGGTCACCTGCTCAGGAGTCAAGATCCTGAAAGAGAGTGTCTGCTGAGTGAAACTTAAGTCACAAGCCACCCTGGACCACACCAGGTGAGAAAAGGAGGAGCTTACCCCTTCAGCCCCCACAGAGGGAAGATGCCACTACTCTCCCTCAAGGCGACTCAGTGTGGGGGTCCCTGAGAGAGAGACTGGGATACCCGTAGGAACCACCCCCTGGATGGGGTTGGATGAGGGCCGGCAAGAAATACAAGGTCCTACCTTTGTATTTCTTTATTCCTTCTTCCCCACTTACAGGGCAAAGCTTAGTCACACCATGCCCTCTACCAAATACCAGTCTTTCTCTGCCCCATCCCAGCCCTCAGCCCCTGTCTCAGTCCGGCCTCTATCACCCTGCCCATGACGCCCACCTCCCCCAGGCATCCAGCCTCCAGCCTCCAGCCATTGCTGCCCAGGTGCTCGGAGCTGGTGCCAAGGCTGCTTTTCCCATCTCTGGCCTGGAGCATGACACTGCCCTTTCTAGAGCCTCTCATGGCTGTGAGTGACCAACCGACTCCCATCCTGGGCTAACCTTGCCCCAGCTCCTTCCCCCCAGGTCCTTGTCCTTGTCCAGCCAGTCCTCCTCGCTCACTGGCTGGGCCTTCCTGGCAAACTGACACAATGTCTTTTTCCATCATTTCATCCCCTTTGAGTCTTTGCTGAGATGCAAATACTTCATGTGCCTGCAGTGTCCTCCTGCGACAGTTATACTACTTTACAAATTCCACCTCTTCCCTGGCAAGCCCCCTAGTCTCCCAGGGCCCTCGGCCACTACACTACGTGGCAGCCTACTCTCCTGTTACCTTCAAGAGCCTTTGAGCCTTCGGTGAAAGGAGATGGCTGTTTTCCAGGCCTGGTTCCAGACACAGTGGAGGAAGCAAGCCCCCAGTCTTCAGGGGGCTTCCCTCACTGGAGGGAGAGCAAGCCTTAAAACACAAGGGGACATGCAGGAACCCCAACTGGTGGCGGTTCACAGCGCTGGGAATCACAGGGGCAGCAGGCAGGCCTGGCACGTGTTTGTGGGAAGAGAGGGTAAGGCGGGGAGGGACCGGAACCTGAGCCCGTCTGGAGGGGAAGATCCCGTGGGAAACCTGCTTCCTCACAGGAGAGTTCAGGGGAAAGTCCAATGGCGAAGTTGCTGGCCAGGTGGTTCAGGAAGGTCAGGGCTGAAGTAGAGTGGGAGTCCCCCCCACGGAGACGATATCTGAAGTTAGAATAAATGAGGACTTCAAGGGAGAGGGGAGCTGAGGGTTGAGGGCTGGGCTTTGCAGAAAGCCCAAGGGCAGCGGCGAGCGGGAGGGTGAGTGGGAGAGGCAGGCAGAGGCTGAGTGGGAGGTGGGAATTCCTGTTTACCTGCCAGTTGGGGCCCTCGCTGCCCGCTTTGGACTCCAAGCTCTCCTTCCCGTGTAGGGCATCTGCCTGGGTCCTCACTGACCTCTGGCATGACTGGTGGTCCCAGGAAGAGGGCCATTGCTTGCCCTGCTTCCCAAATCCACCCGCTTCTTCCAAGGAAGTTAAAAGCAATAAGACATGACTTCTGTCTCAAAGGGGTTGAACTCAAAGCCTCCTTCAACTGCACTGCCTTCTCCATCCCCATGACAATCCCAGGGGTTTTCTATATATAAATTTGATAGAATTTATATATATATATATATATATATATATATATATATATATATTACATATAATATACAAATATATAAACATAAATGTAGATATAAAAGTTATACATTTATATTTATTTATTTGTTTTTCCCCCCAGAGGTTTTCAACCATAAACTCCCTCGGCCTCCTGCCCCACCCCCTACCCGTGCGATGCCCCCACCCCCTCTCTCCAGGTTCAGAGGAAGGCGAGTGGTGTCTCAGCTGCAGCTGATCTCGTGGGCGGTCCCACACTGAGAACCTCCTGCTCTCTCATTCCTTCTTTCCAGGCTCCACTTTCAAGCCCCCTTTCTCTACTGACACCTTCTTGCAGGACATGCAAGCTCATTCTCTCCAATCACCACCCCCCTTCCTGTCTTTCCTCTGCTCTTCTCTTCATAGGGTCCTCGCCATCTTCACTTACTTCCTCTTCCTTCTCGGCTCATTGCATTCCAACGCCCCCAGCCCCAACACAGGTTGACAGTGATGTCATAATGGTTTCCCATCCAAGGGTGGCCATCTGGCTTCTCCTGACCCCTTGGCCCCTCCCTCCTGCTTGACACTCTCCAGGCAGGTTTCATTTTTTTTCTCTCTTACCCTGCTGAACTCATCCTGCATCGTCCATTCGTTCTGCAAGCAGCAACTGAGCACCAGCAGCGGGCTGGGCACCGTCCTCCTCGCTGCAGGCCTGTCCCTGGATTCTGGCCTACTTTCCGGGGGCATCGTGTTTCTCCCATGGTCTTAACCTGGTGCTGCTGATTCTTAGATCTCCAGATTGGGTGCACACAGCTCTTCTTATAGAGCCCCTCGGCCTCAGTGAGGGCCTCCGCAACCCCATTCTCTTGGTCCCGGCCCCTGCTCCTCCTAGATCCCCCCCTTCAGAGGTTGGAACAGCAAATTAGGCCAAGGCAGAAAAGTAGCAGCTACCCCTGACTCCTCCCCCTTCCTCACTTCCCCACATAATTCCTGTGTGACCAGACCCTGTGAAGTCATCCTTTACCTCTCCTCTCTCCCTTCCACCTGCATTTTACTGCCCGAGGCCATATCTTTGGCTCCTCTCACAGAGACCAACAGAACGCCTTCATGTCCTCACCAGCATTCTCCTTTTGTATCTCAGCTCCGCTGCCACAGCCACTGCGGGGGTTCCCTCTCAGCTCCTAGTAAGTTTCTAGTGGCCACTCTGTGGCTTCACCTCACGCCACTCTCCATCTTGGCCATTCTGACCTGCTGTTTTTCGAATACACAGGTGCCCTTTCCCACTGGGAGCCTTTGTTTAAGCTGTCCCCTCTCCCTGGAAGGTTCTTTTTCTGTCACACAATCTCAAATCCAGTGTTCCTTCCTCAGGGAAGCCTTCCAATTTTCTTCACAGAATTTACCTAACAAGTAATTTGCTGTGGTCATCCCAACTAACAATGAGCTCAGTTTTATTTCACAAATTTGCTTATAAGACTTTCTATGTGCCTGGTAGTGTTCTAGCATTGTGAGAGCTAATTCACATGTGACAATGACCTTCAAAGAGGGACTCAGGACCCTGTTTGACAACTGAAGAAAACCAAAATCCCGGGAGCTGTGTGGCTTAAGCCAGGTGACATGTCCATTGTGTGGTGCACCTGGGCTGGGGACACACAGTGTATCTCCAGGGTCCCCACCAGACCACTACACCATGTCTGCACAGGAATCTGCCTGTATCCCCAGGCCTACACCAGTGCTGGTAACCAGTAGGCAGCACTTGCTGCCTGGATGATGAAATACCTGCCCCCTACAAAGGACAAAGCCCTGTCCATGTGCTAAAGAGGGTGGGAGAGGTCCTTGAGGATAGGATTCCCCCTCTGCAGCCTTGTCTCTTATTGGCTGTCCTGCTGTGTCTAGAGCATGCCAAGAATGGGAAGTGCCCTTCCCCTGTTGTCTTCTTGATGAATATCAAAACCCCAGCAACGCCCTGGCTGGGTGGTGGCTCTCTTGGTCCTGTACATCAAGGAGTTGTGGGTTCAATTACCGGTCAGGGCATATGCCTGGGTTGCAGGTTCCATCCCTGATCTGGGAGCCTATGAGAGGCAACTGACCGATGTTTTTCTGTTATATCAATGTTCATCTATCTGTCTCTCCCTCTCTCTAAAAGCAACGAAAAAATATCCTTGGGTGAGGGGGAAAAAGCCCTCCCCCACAGCAGAATTGGCCCCTCCCACCTTTGTGCCCTCACAGTGAGTATCCTGTACAGACCAGGTATATATACTTGTCCTGGTTTATACCTGATGTGCATGCGGTTATTAGACTCTTTCACTATTTCAAGGGGTCTCAGTTTAGAGGCTAATTCATATGGTCATCTGACCCCCCCAAATGTAATCTCATGTACACTCATGTTGCAACCTCGGTGCCAAGCACAATGCCCTGAACAGGCAGGTGATCTTTCTGGGGAAGGAACACATAAACAAACACGCTTAAAAATGCCATCATTTGAGGTTTATGGTTCCAATTTCATAACTAAACTAGCTGCATGACCTTGGCCAAGCTGCTTAACATCTTCAGGCTTCAGAGTACCAGTTTTTAAGATGATCTGGCGGGATTAAATGATCTGCAAGCTCCACGCCAGCTCTAAGATCCTGTGATTCAGTGCTAATACCCACTTCGTCAATGAGGACCTCACAGACTGTAAGGGAGAAAGTGCAGCACCCAGACCTCGGGAAGTCTTGGGGGGCAGAGAGGCGTAGCTGTGGCCCCTGAAGCTGGGCAGGAGCCATCTTCATTCTTCTGCTCCAGCTCCGCCTGTTGTCTAAGCAAGTTGGCATTTTTTTAAAAAAAATTTATTGATTGATTTTAGAGAGGGGAAGGGGGGTGAGAGAGAGAGAAACATGGATTTGTTGTTCTACTTAGTTATGCATTCACTGGTTGATTCTTGTATGTGCTCTGACTGGGAACTGAAACTCCAATCTTGGCATATTGGGACTGATGCTCTAACCAACTGAGCAACCGGCCAGGGCACAAGTTGGCATTTTTGAAGTAGTCATTTTTTCTTTTTAAATTGTATGCTGCTTGAGGGCAGGGTCCAAGTCCTATACGTCTTAAATTCTGAGGACCCTGCAGATAGAAATTGGCATGCATTTTGTAGTTGATAAGGATAACGGTCATATAGAGATCCAGTCAGACATGAGATGGTGGGAGGGAGTTTTAATCAGAAGTACACTAAAGAATGAAGAGATGAGCATGGGCTTCGAATGGAAGGGTCATGGGTTCGATTCCCAGTCAGGGGACATGCCTGGGTTGTGGGCCAGGTCCCCAGTGGGGGCCACGTGAGAGGCAACCACACATGGATGTTTCTCTCCCTCGTTTTCTCCCTCCCTTCCCCCTGTCTCTAAAAATAAATAAATAAAAAATTTAAAAAAGAATGAAGAGAAAGCATTGGAAATTAGGGGCATTGTTCTATAATCAACAGTATCCAAATGACATGCCTATGTATTAAGGAGCAACTTAAATTTATGTATAAATTTGGTCTCTTCAAGAGGAATAGTGCGGACTCAGAAAGAGAAAGCCCCTGCAGATTCTATATTTACCTTTCAGCAAGCCAGAATGAGAACTCAATTGCCCACTTTCATGAATCTTTTTACTATGAAATGCATAAAATATAGGAAATAGTAAGTAAGTACCAAGTACTAAAATGCAAGGAGCCAGGGCTTTCCTTTCTCCCGCCTCTCTTCCAGCTGCAGTGACAGCTGCAGGAACAACCCACCTGGAATAATAGCTATTACATCACCTCCTGCTCCAGGACGCCTGTGCCGCTCTTACTCCATCAAAATCAAACTCCTCTGCAAGGATTCAACCCCCTTCCCTGCCAAGCCTTCACACCCCTCTGTCACTCGAAAGCATCATTGCATTACTTTATTCGTTGACTCAGCAAATATGAAGAATGAGTGCCGATGGTGCCTGGCACTGTTTTAGGCCCAGGGGGTGCAGCAACGAACATGAACACACGCACAAAACTTCCTGCCCTGTGAGGCCTACATCTGACTGGCATTCTACACCCAATCCTAATTGTCTGTGCTGTGTTCCAGCGATTCATTCTAATGATGATGTTCTCTAAATCAGTCGCATCTCCATGCTATCTCCTCCATGACACGAAGTCTGCAAGGATAAAAGCCAAGCTCCCTAATTTTTCAAATCTACTTTCTCCATCCAAGCACTTAGTTTAGTATTGGGCACAAGACAGTCGCTCAGTAACTGAAACAAATCCTTCATGTAGGAAAGTAAAAAATAATGAGAAATGAGAGAACAACAAGTAGTTTCTAAATATGTTGTCTTCCACCTTCCACAAGGCATGTATGTCCTTCAGTCCAACTGACTCCACAAGAACCTCAGGAGGAAAGCCAGCAGGGGTCGCTATCTGTGTTTTATTAAAGAAGGAATGGGGTTCCTGACACATTCAAGGACTGGGCTGGTAACACACAGCTAGTGAGAACCCCTGACAAAGCAGCCAGAGGAGTGCCAGCATTAGCTTAGCTGAAGCACACAAAAGGAAGTGAACACCCATAAGGCAGTGAAGGTAAGACCCTCTGGGCCTTGGCCTGGTGGCTCAGTTGGTTGGAGCATCGTTTTGTACACCAAAAGGTTATGGGTTCGATCCCCAGTCAGGGCACATAGTTGAGTTGCATTCTACCCTCTGCTGGGTTTCATACTGGCTTCATAGGCCAGAGGGGGGCAACCGATTGATGTTTCTCACTCACATAGATATTTCTCTTTCCCTCTCTCTTTCTCTTTCTCTCAAATCAGTAAAAACATGCCCTCTGGTGAGGATTGAAAAAAGTAAATAAAAAGATAAGACCCTCTGGGAGGGTCCAGGAGGATCCAGGAACAAGTTTAAACGTTTAGGCAACTGGCTCTTAGTGGATGTGGCTGGGCACCAGAGGACTATCACCGGCTGAGCCAGCAAACAAACACAAGGCTGCAAACAGGTTTTGAAACTCCAGGGTGCCAAGAAACTTTCCCCTATCAAGCACAGGTGTAGTAAGACCCACTCTTACGAAGGGCAAGAGGGCCTTCCCTTTTAGGAGTAAAAGTGAGGGTGGCCCGGCCCCAAGGTGAAGCTAAGGTTGCTAAAAGAGCAGCTGGATCCCAGATGCTGCTGCCGCTGCTCCAACAGCTGAGTCAACCCTATGACTCAAGATAGGTGGGTTCTGCACAAAGCCAGGCCCTATGCCTGGGGAAAAAATGGCAGCAAGGAGGCACTGGGCCGGGGAGGGTGGTGGTACCATGGTCCCAAGGAGAGGGTCAACCACGTTCCATGAGACTTACAAGTATTTCACATGCCATCTATGTTCAATGATACGAGAAATGCAGGGCATTTCTGGCTTCCTTTTTTTTCTCCTGATAAATTCAGATTTTCCTTCCAGACTCAAAAATTTCTAATCCTTAAAACTTAGAATCATCCAATACCTAGGTTTTATACCCCCTATGGTTGACACGGTGAATATGTGGTATTGATTTTGGAAGGTCTTTTGAGGGATACAAATGTGGACTTCAAGGAACTTATAGTCTGGTGGAAGGAAGTGAAGGGCGATGTCCAGGAAACGAATAAGTAACAAACCTGGGAGCGCATGTTAAGTGCGCCGAACAGACGGGGTAGAGTGAAGTGGGCGAGCGAGGTCTATTCTGCCGGCAGCAAGAGTACATGACAACAGCAGGCTGGGAAAGAGGAATGGACACAGCAGGTGGGGAGCAGCAGAGTGACTGAGAGAAGGGTGGAAATAAAGAGACCTCAGGAGGTGGGTGATGACAAGAGACAGAGTCAGGGAAGAGAGAAAAATGCAGATTAGAGACACAGTGGGTGGGGGAGGAAAGGGAGACTAGGAACTAGGAAAGAGGTGAAGCTATAATAAGTAAGTCGTGATTTACACTCTGTCAATCTGCTTAAATATTGCATCTTCATTCAAAACTTTCCAAAACAGTAAATATGCCAGAACTGAACTTCAAGACATTATTTATTTCATCTCGAGAGTTAGGTATTTTTCCAACTTTATAGATGAAGAAAACAAGGCTTTGAGAAGTTCATTAGGACTGATTAGCTAGTAGCCAGTAGACTTGCAGTCTCTGATTCCAGAGCTTTTTAACTACTTATTGATTTGCTACTGACCAGAGAATCTTCAAGACCAACTTCTCTATTTGGGTTCAGACCTCCACTGTTCAGGGTGTATCTACTTCCTTCTTAACATTTCAGGAGTGTAGAGAGATCGGAAATACTTTAACTTAGTTGACCAGATTACAGAGTTCTCTCTTCACCCACTGGTCTCTCAAAAGAAGTGGGTGATCTGGTATTGACTCCCAGCATTTGTTGGGTCTTAGTTCTGCTCAAGAAGGCAGAGATTTGTTAATACCTTATGAAAGCATCAGCTTATTCCAGTCAGGGATCCTCTCCCCAGTGATTCTAGAAGGAATTTTTCTTTACTTCTTCCTGTCTACCACTCTCCCCGTCTCCTTGCCATGGCAGTTGAAGCCATACAGTTCATAATTCTAGTGGCCTTCTTGGGGACTCTCCCAAGTTCTATGGTCCTTGAAAATGTTTTCTTAGGGCAAAACCCTGTGATGTGCCCTTGCCAACCACAGCCACTGTGATTGTGGGAGAATCACTAGCCATCTGCTTATCTCTTATCTCACCCTGCACATCTGCCTTGGAATATTAACAAAGCCTGCCTGTGGAGAAGCCATTGTGTACGTCTGTTTAAACATCATTTCCCCCAATGGAGACTACTTACCAAACGGTTTTCAACTAGAAAAGAGCTGGTTGCAACCTGACAAACCTTTACTTGCAGTCTTGCCCAAAAAAAGTATAAGTACTATTACTATTCTTGGTGCCTTCTTAGGGTTCCTCCCACCATATCCACCTGAGTTAAATAGGTAGAAGGCACTTGTTTGCTGCAAGTGAGCAACTCAGTTCACTGAGGATTAATTGGTAAAGGGGCTCTGGACCTTAAGATATAGGGCAAGGCCAAAGTGAGCTACTGCTAGAGACCTCCTTCTCTCTCTTTTTGCCCCTAAGTATCCCGTGTGTTGTAGAAATGAGTGGGAAGGAAATAAAGTCGTTTATTTTGCAAATACCAATGAGGCCCAACTCTTACCTCATCTGACAATGGCAAAAGTCTTTCCTATTTAAAAATAAAACAAACAAGCTGCTGCCTTTTTCTATACCTATGGAGAGTCAGACGCCTATGGGGTCACATCTGGGGGTGCCGGTGTGAAAGGCTTTTACTATAACCTGAAAGGCTTAAAAGGCTTTAGACTTGATAAAAGTTTTGGTAAAGCTCTTCTCGGTATCAGTGTTCTGAAAATCGAAGAAGTCTAAACAAAACTGGTATCAGAATAAAGAATATTTCTTAGTCTGACTGGAATGCAAGAGGGTGATACCATACTAACAAATACTTGTTTGTGAGATGTTGCAGTCGGCTCTTGCACAGTGCTGGACTTCTCTCTGTTAAAGTAACTGTGCAAGCTGTTGATCCTTTCTATACTTTAAGTGTTTGTCTTTAAGATGTATATAATCTTCCTGGCACTTGAGCTTGTCTCCTAAGGACGTTGTGAAAGACAGTCTGTAAAACTCCCTGAGTTTGCATGTAGAAAAACCTAGTGTGGTAATAAATACCTTGGGTTCACACAGCGCCAGAGTTCAAACCTCGATAGAAATAGAAGGTGTCATTTCCCTTGACTTCCCCCAAAAGTCTTCCTGAAAGAGGTGAAGGTTGTTTACGGGGAGTCGTGAGATTCACTCCATGCCCTTCCTCTCTTCCTCTATCCCTGCAACCCAGGAATCAAAGGTGAAAGAGTGGGAAACCAAGGCAGGGAGGAAAACAACTATGTGACACCTCTCAGCAAGAGTGTAGTCACGCCAGCAGTGCGGCCCCGGATGCGTAACGCCCAAGCCACGGTCCTTGATGGGATTTATAATTGAAACGGGCCCCAAAGCACGAGATTGGCTGGGGGAATGCCCTGATCGCTGTCGGGCTGCTCGCATGGCGTTGCTCAGATACCTCTGGCCGGGCTCCGTCGACGTCCCCTGCCTGATAGCCCGTCGGGCAGCTGTCGAGCCGCGGGAGCCCGTTCGTGGGCAGGGCCGGCGCGCCTCGGGCGGCCGCTGCCCCGTCGCTGACCCTCGCGCGAAGCTGCGCGCACCGAGAGGAGACATCTTCCCGGCCCGGCCTCCTGCGCCTGCCTCGGCCCGGCCCGGGGCAGCAAGGCTGACCCGGGACTGAGGCGGCCCGCGCACCCCTCCGTGGGGGGCGCCTCGACTCGCCGGGGGCGGGGTCACGTCCCACCCAGGCCGCCGGGGGCACCGGCGCTGCGGAAACCTGAGCGTGGCCGAGGAGCGGGGGCTTCCAGGGCCACGTACCCGGGCGCCTCGGGCCCGCGGTGGGCGCGCCGGCTGCCGCCGCCTCCAGGCCGTCGCGGAGACCACTCCTGCGCCTGGTACCTGTGGACGCCCAAGTCAAGCGCCTGGAGCCCTCCCCCCGGGGAGCCGAAACCAGGAGAGACATGCTACTCCCGTTTCCTGCCCCTTCGGAGCGGCGAGGAGTGGGTGAGGCGGGGCCAGGCCGCTGCACGAGAAGCCCCCTGAGCCTAGGGCGGACGGGCCCCGCGGCGGGGGCGCCGGGCCTGCCCGGGGATGGCGGGCAGGCCGGCCTCGGCCCACTGGCGGGCGCAGGGTGAGGGCAGCAGGCGGGAAGGCACCCTTTCCCCTCGCCCTCTCGCCCTGGGCAGGCCCGAGCGGAGCGCCCAGGTCGGGTCTGCCGGGCACGGAGGCCTGACCCCGGGAGATCCCGCTTTGAGGCGGGCAACGGCTGCCCTGGCCCAGGCCGCCGGGCCCTCAGGTCGTGTAACTGTGAAGGGCT
>PVKM010037176.1:0-14557 GCA_004027735.1 Carollia perspicillata | reverse complement strand
CAGGGACTCAGGGCAAATATCCTGCTTTGCCACTCCCTTTTGACAGGCTAGTTTTCTCTCTGGAATTGTGCCTTCACATGTCATCAGGTACATTTCTAGCTGGATGCCTTGCTGTTTCCCTAAGCTGGGCATGTCAGAAATAAAACTCATCTTCCACAAAGACAGCTTCCCTAGCTTCTCTTTTCCTATCAATGACATCATCGCCAGATAACTGAGTCTTCTTTGACTTTCTTGACTTGACACCTACAGTCTACCAATCACCTAGTGTTTCTTTAAAAGTCTCATCAGTTTAATAAAAATAACCACCTCCCCAAATGGAAAACAGGGGGCAGGGAAGAGGTCCCTAAGCCAGGGCCATGGGAAGCCCTGCTCATGGCACCAGGCCTGGCTACAGGACCCTTTGTTGCTGTTGTTACAAGGTCAGGGGCAGCAACTGTTCTGTGGTAGCCACCATTCGCCTGGGTTGAGGACCCTTACTTTTTCCACGGTATGTTCAGCTTCTGCATGCCCAGGTCTTGTAACAGTCACCTAGCAGCTCCTTGACCTTGGCAGCCCTGTGTCATCACAGTCTATGTCAAGGAGTTTGTCCACATCAGTCTTCAGCTCCAAGATCTCCTCTTCCTGGCAGTCATAGAGGTGAGTGAGCTGGCCTCTATACAAGCACATATCTGGCTACTCCCTGTGCCACTACCTCCAGGACGCTCGCTGGCTGGCTGTGGTTCATTTACTGGCTCAAGTTATCTGCTCAGTGGCAAGAGCAGTGGCCGGGGCCCTGGGGGCACAGCAGGATTTGGAGCCTCACCTAGTGTTGTTGATTTTTTTTGTGTGTGTTTTGAATTTTTGAAATATTTCAAACACATAGGAAGGAGCAGAGAATAAAATACCTGTTTACCGCCCAGACATGACAAATCTTTTTTTTTTCATTTTTTTAATTTTTAAAATTTTAATTGTTATTCAAGTACAGTTTTTTGTCATTTACTCCCATCCCAGCCCACCCCCCAGTGCTCCCCACCTCCCTCCCATTTCCCTTAGTTTTGTCCATGTGTCCTTTATACTTGTTCCTATAATCCCCTCCCTTTTTCCCCTGAAATTCCCTTCCCTCTCCCCTCTGGATACTGTCATCCCATTTCTATTTCAATGTCTTTGGTTATATTTTGCTTGCTTGTTTGTTTAGCTGCTTAGGTTCCTGTTAAAGGTGAGATCATATGGTATTTGTCTTTTACCGTCTGGCTTATTTCACTTAGCATAATGCTTTCCAGTTCCATCCATGCTGTTGCATAGGGTAGGAGCTCCTTCTTTCTTTCTGCCGCATAGAATTCCATTGTGTACATGTACCATAGTTTTTTGATCCATTCATTGACTGATGGGCACCTATAATATGATGTCACATGGGCTCAAGGTTTTTTTTTTTTTTAAGAAAACATTCTCAGTTTTATTGAGATATAATTGACATACATCTCTGTATAAATTTAAGATATACCGCATATTAACTACACATACACATATTGCAAAGTTATTACTACAATAAGTTCAGTTAACATTCCATCTGTTCATATAGTTACAAAAGATTTTTTCAGGGGTTTTCAAGAAATAAAATATTAATACAGCAACCAATGCATGTATAAATAAGTAGAACAGAAAATAGGTGTTTCTCCACTTTTCTCTTTCTAAAAAAATCAATGAAAAATTAAAAAATTTTTAATACAATTGAAATCTCTGCCTCTCCTCAATGCTATTCCCCACTGTCTTATCAGTATCTAAATTCTCTGTATAACTTCCTATGCGAGGTATTATACTTTTATTACTTATCCATTTATCCATAAACAACATATAGTATTCTTTTGTGTATTTTAAATGTTTACATAATGGTGTAAAAATCATTGTACATATCATTCCACAACTTACTTTTGTAATTCAACATAATGTTTTGAATGTCATCCTTTAATACTTTCTGGCTCATTCTATTGAACTGCTATGCACTATTCCATTGTATGAATATATTACAATTTACTTCCCCACTCTCCTATGGACTCATAAGTTATTTCTAGTTTCTCACAATCACCTATGACACTGGAATTAATATTCTTTTTTTTAAAGATTTTATTTATTTGTTTGTTTTTAGGGAGAGGGGAAGGGAGGGAGACAGGGAGAGAAACATCAATGTGTGCGAGATACACTGATTAGTTCCTCCCTCACACCTGGGGACCTGGCCCACAACCCAGGCATGTGCCCTGAGCAGGAACTGAACTGGCGACCTTTTGGTTCATGGGCCAACACTCAATCCTCAGAGCCACACTAGCCAGGGCTGGAATAAACATTCTTGTGCATGCCTCCTTGTGCACCTATGTAAGGGTTTGCCTGGAGTTTGTACAGGCAGGCCCATTCTCATCTTTCCCATAAAGTACCAATTGTTCTTCAAAGTGGTGGGACAGTCCTGCACAAGCAATTTATGACAACGCCTTTTTCCTCATCCTCATAATAATTTGGTATTATCAAACTTTCTTCTAAAAGCTTTGACATTAGCCCTGGCCAGGTGGCTTGGTTGGTTGGAATATAGTCTTGTACACCAAAAAGTTGCAGGTTTGAGCCCTTGTATGTCAGGCATGCACCTAGGTTTTGGGCTCAATACCAGATCCCCAGTCAGGTGCACACAGGAGGCAACCAATCTGTTTCTCACTCAGAATGATGTTCCCTCTCTCTTTTTCTCTCTTCCTCTAACAATCGATAAACATATTTAAAAAATAAGAGCACTGAGAAGGGAAAGGGTCATCAAGGAACTTATATAAAGGACCCATAGACAAAGCCAAAGGGGGGAAGGATGGAGGGTGGGAGGTGGGGGTGGGTGGGGCGGGGTGGGGAGTGGCAGTGAGAAAATGGAGACAACTGTATTCAAACAACAATTAAAAAAAGACTTCACGTTGTCTCAGCTTTGCCAATAAAGTCACCTATAGGTGGGGGGGAAAGCATTGACATTGTTTTCATATTTAAGTATTTAATTAGCTTCAGATTTTTTTTTTTTTGCATGGTGTGGTAGTGACCTCCTTCGATTTGAACGGCCATTTTTCTAGCACCAGTTAATAGTTCATCCTTCTCTCCTTATATTTGTAACGTCATCTCTGTCATATACCATATTTCCATATGTGGATGAGTCTATTCTGGCTTCTCTATTCCATTTCATTGAATCTCTTATTTATCCCTGTGCCACAGTGTCTTCGTTGCTATATCTTTATAATAAGTCATCATATCTGGTAAGGAAAATCCTCATATTCTTCTTCTTCAAAATGTGTTGGTTATTGGCACTTTTCTCATCTGTATGAATTGGAGAATCAATTTATTAAAATTCACCAAAACAAAAAAAAAAACATAGGGATTTTAATTGGAATTGTATTGCATTTACAGATCAATTGGGAGAGAATTAGTCTCTTTACATTGTTTTCCCATTACTGAACATGGTGTACTTCTCTCTTCAGAAATGTCATATTATAATTAAGCTAATTATTTAATAGCTTCAGTCCTATTTTGAGTGTGATCTTTTTTCCTCTGTTATTTTCTGATTACTCATTCTTAGTATATAGAACCTATTTTTTAAAAAAGATTTTGTTAATTTATTTTTAGAGAGAGGGAAAGGGAAGGAGAAAGAACAGGAGCAAGACATTGATGTATGAGAGAAACATCAATCAGTTGTCTCTCATATGCCCCCAACTGGGGACCTGGCCCATAAGTCAGGCATGTGCTCTGACTGGGAATTATACTGGTGACCTTTCGGTTTACAGGCTGGCACTCAATTCAATGAGCTACACCAGCCAGTATATAAAACCTATGTTTTTCTTAAAGATTTTATTTATTTACTTTTAGAGAGAGGGGAAGGGAAGAAGAAAGAGAAGTAGAGAAACATCAACGTGTGGTTGCCTCTCGTGCATCCCCTACTGGGGACCTAGCCCACAACCCAAGCATGTGCCCTGACTGGGAATCAAATCGGCAACCCTTTGGTTTGCAGGCCTGAGCTCAATCCACTGAGCCACCCAGCCAGGGCATTAGAACCTATTTTTAATGTTGATCTTGTATCAGCAATCTTGCTGAATTTTCTTATGGGTTCTCATACTTTATAGATTATCTTGGATTTTCTAAATAGACAATCACATCACCTACAAGTAAGAAGAGCTTTGGTTTTTCCTTTCCAAGTCTTTCATTTCTTTTATTTCTCTCTTATTGCATTGGTGAGACTCTTGAGTGCAATTTTGAATAACAGGCACAATTTCTATATTAATGAGAATATTTCTAAAGTATTTGTTTTAGCCCTGGCTGGTATATAGCTCAGTGGATTGAGTGCGGGCCTGCAAACCAAAAGGTTGCAGGTTTGATTCCCAGTCAGGGCACATGCCTGGGTTGTGGGCCAGGTCCCCAGTGGGGGGCTCTTGAGAGGCAACCACACATTGATGTTTTTCTCCATCTCTTTCTCTTTCCCTTCCTCTCTCTCTAAAAATAAAATGAATAAAATCTTTAAAAAAAGAATCTAGGGAATTATTGTTGGAGAAGTAAAAATTTAAAAAATGAAGTATTTGTTTTAAAGGTTTTGTTTATTTTTAGAGAGGGGAAGGGAGGGAGAAAGAGAGGGAGATCAGTGTGTGGTTGAACATCCCTACTGGGGACCTGGCCCTCAACCCAAACATGTGCCCTGACTGGGCATCAAACTGGCGACCCTTTGGTTCACAGCCTGATGCTCAATCCACTGAGATACACCAGCCAGGGCTTCTAAAGTATTTTTAACATTAAGGATGATTTTGCTGTAAGCTTTTTGGTAGATACTCTTCATGAACTTAAAGATGGTCCATTCTAATCCAAACTTACCCCAGTTTCATCATGAATGAGTAGTGAATTAAAAAAAAATATTGTATTTGTTTCCATTACCATTTAGTTCCCTTATACCCCACCCCCATCGATTTTATCAGATACTTTTCCCCCTGGATATATTGATATGATCGCATATTTTTTCACCGTAATTCATTAGGTGCTGATTTACATTAAATAACTTTCTGGTGTTGAACTATTCTTTCACCCCTGGAATATTCTGGTTCGTCTTACACAATACACAGTATCCATTCCTTTTTTTCCATCTCCACTGTTCCCCCTCTATTTTTTAATTAGTCCTTGCTAACAATAGGCTGCATATTACCCTCAGTTTAAGTCTTTCAAAGACTGTTTTTTTTTTAAATCATGTTCTGCTTTAAAACCCTTATAGGTTCCCCATTATCTAGAGAATAAAGTCAAATACCTTTACCTGACCTCCAAATAGCTTTCAAATAATTTACATCCTTTTTTAAATCCTCAACTGAGGATGTGCTTATTGATCTTAGAGGGGGTGGGAAGGAGAAAGAGAGGGAGAGAAACATAGATTTGAGACAGAAACATGGATCAGTTCCCTTTCATAAACACCCCAACTGGGGGACCAAACTTGCAACCCTGGCCTGTGCCCTGACTAGGCCCAGGACCTTATGGTTTACAGGTTGACACTCCAAGCCAAGTGAGCCACACTGACCAGGGCCTCATTTACATCATTTTAAAACTCCTTTCTAGCTTGGCTAATTTTACTCATTATCCCCCAGATATGCCTTTCCTATTTCCACATCCATACCTTGCCTCACAGGGAGCACAACATTTCTGATCCAGAGGAAACACTGTATATTTTTAAGTTCAAATCCTTCATTTTTCTAAAAGCAATGAGAAAACCATTGATGAGTTTTAAGCTAAAGAATAGTGCCATCCAACTTGAATCTAGATACATAAAATAAGTAGGAGAGTCCAAATGACACTGCTGTCATTACTGGTACGTGCTGGTTTAAAGTCCCATTAGGATAATTGGTTAACTATTTTTTTAAAATGTCTATTTATCATCACTGCACAACAAAAAGTAAAATAAATCAAACTATAAAAAATTGAAGAGATTTTAAGTGAATATTTATCTGATCTCTAGATGTGGAAAATTGTTCCATGTATGGTGAGGAGTAAGAGACTTGATCATATAAAAGCTCTGTAAATAAAGGGATCATGACTTAAAAGATGGACAGTAAACTAGGCACAGAGATAATATCCTTATTGCATGAGAAGCTGATGCTCTCTCTGATAATGAACACAGAAAGACCCCAACAGATAAATAACCAGCACAAATTGATCTGTTCACAAAGGGTGAAATAAAAATAATGAAGGATTGAAAACTTGTTCAGTCTCACTAAAAACCAAAGAAAGGTAAATTAAAGCAATAATCTAATATCATTTCTTGCCTATGAAATTAGCCAACGTTTTTTTGAAGTGAGAATATTGGTGAGTTAGAAACTCCTGTTCATTGTTGGTGCTTCTTCTTGCTAAAATGATGTGATAGTGTCGTCGGTATTTGAAATAGTCACTCACACTGCCTATCATCTTTTGAATGGCATTTTTATTAGGGTTGCCAGATTTAACAAATAAAATACAGGACACCTGGTTGACTCCTTTTTTCAATATTTTATTTATTTATTTTTAGAGAGGGGAAAGGAGGGAGAAAGAGAGGGAAAGAAACATCAGTGTGTGGTTGCCTCTTTTCTGCGCCTACCGGGGACCTGGCCTGCAACCCAGTCATGTGCCCTGACTGGGAATCAAACGGAAAACCCTTTGGTTCACAGGCTGGTGCTCAATCCACTGAGCCACATCAGCTTGGGCTCTGGTTAACTTTAGATTTCAGATAAACAATAAGGAGTTTTCAAATATAAGTATATCCCACCAATGTTTGGGCTATATTAACAATTTTTAATTGCTTATCTGAAATTCAAATTTAACCAGGCACCATGTATTTTATATGGCAATCTCACTTTCTATATTTGTGGAAATTCCAAGTTTATAAGTTCCATCTCAGATTATCAGTGTCCCCTGCAGCTAGGCCTCATGCATATGACCTCGGCTTTGCTTTCTGGAGACTTAGATTCAGCAGTGAGAATGATAAGTAGGCTCTGCATGCAGTGTCCATTTTTGCTGACATGGGTGAAGAAATGAGGGGGTCCTGCTTTTTTTGGTGTTGGCAAAGCGCAGGGTAGTGGGTTCTTTTAGAATGAGGTTCAAGGCCACCGTATATGTACAACTCTAGGATATGCCATTCACATAGACTATTATATCTTTTTCATCAAACTTGTTCTGTGACCTGGTTTGGGGCATCATTTCTGGCAGTTTGGCCTTGATTATCCAGTCTTTTCAATGCTTCTGTGGAAGACTCAATATCCTTTAATGAACTCCTTTGCTCCTTAACCTTCCAGTCAGTTTCTGTTGCTTGCAACTAAGAACCCTGATTGATAGACAGTTTGTGTCAAGACCCTTAAAGGTGTGCATATACTTTAAGTCTCCATGCTCAGACACTTCCTTAATAATACAGACAAAAATTTGTGCACAAAGGTATTCCTCTAATTGTTATGTATAAAACTGAAAAATAGGAAACAACCTAAACCTCTAACATTAAGAGAATGATTGAGTAAATTATGGTACAGCTTGATACCAGGAAAATGTACTATCATTAAACAAAATTATTAGAGGAATATTTAAGACCATGGTATATTAAAATGATGAAATCAAGGTAAAAATGTGGCGTGATCTTTGTTATGTTTTTTTTTAAAGGCAGGAAGAGGCCCTGGCCCCATAGCTCAATTGTTTAGAGTATCATCCCCATATGCCAAGGTTGCAGGTTCAATCCCTGGTGAGGGCACATACAAGCATCAACCAATGAATGCATAAATCAGTGGAACAACTAATCAACGTTCCTCTCTCTTAAAAAAAAATCAATAAATAAAAATATTAGAAAGGCAAAAAAAAAAAAAGCTGAAAGAAGATATGCCAAAATGGGGTTGCTCTGGGTCATCAGCTTATTTTTTTCTGTCATGTTTACCCTTTCCAATTTGTTACACAGTGAATACAAATTACTCTAGTGATCACAAAAAAATACCTCTTTTCTAATCTTGTTGGACAATCTATACCCCATCAGGCAGACAATTTCCATTGTGCAAACAGACTGGGTGATTTCTCTGGGTGTGGGGATTCCAGGCATGAGATTTTAGAATGATATCCTAAATTAGGCCAGGGGGCAGAACAGCCTAAGAGCTCACTGCTTCTTTCCATATCGCTTACAAGAGAGCCCCTTGAAGTAACAGATCCCTTTTGCTGATTCTGATTGTTTGATTTTCACTTGCTTAGAAGACGCTCAACTCCCCTCTTGCACCCCTTTTAAGAATTCCCTCCTGTATGAGGTGGCAAAGTCTAGCGAAGCAGATCTAAACATTATAATCTGGTTAATAGCTTCAGCACAAGCATCAAAAGACCTGTTTTTCAAACAAAGATAAGCGAGCCCAGGGAAGAGTGGGGTAGGATGGATGGAGAAGGGGTCAATATGTAAAGCAACAAAGAGCATCTTCCTGGATGCTTCCTTCCTTCAAGGAGCATCTGGTCCATTTTACCAGATGATGAGTAATTTTAAACAGTATTTTTACATTATATCCAATTTGGACACATTATGGAATAAAAAGCAAAATTTACATGCATTTTTAAAGTCTAAAGCTTCAGTGAAATCATATGCCTACAGCATCCATTCACCTCTGCTTTGGGTTATTTCTGTGAAAACATGTGCTGAATATTGAAGGACATACCTTTGCTTCTCTGTGAGGCAGGCATTTGATTTTTTCCCGTATTTCAACAATTAGGTTCTTCACAGAACATCTAAGTCTGACTGCACAGAGAGCCCTCAGGGGGTTAACTGAGAATAAGGCTCATTTTATTTAATAACTCAAGATTTATTGAACATGACTAAGTAAATGGCCAGTAATGATTTCTTTTCTTCTCCTCGAGACTTGTGAAAGGAGTTTTTCTTGTTTGCCTACTTGGTTTATGTCCCAGAGATTTTGCTCAATACTGGATAATGTTATCTCTATTCAGCTCTGCTAGATAAATGCCAGAAATCATGACGTCAGAGAGACTTTTTTTAATCAAAGTTTTCTAGATGCATTCCATGATTGCAGAGTCAGACCTGAATTTCAGCTTTTAGATTTCTCCTCTAGAAGCTCTTGAACAAACTTTGTCCTTTAGTAGTATTTTTTTATAAATCCTAACAGTGACCTCTGTTCTCTGAAGTGATTACAGGAGGCATCTCTGACTGAACTCTGAAATATTCTGAGATTCTAGAAAAAAAAGTGGGTCATATAAAACTCGAATGGTACACACAGACATCCAGGCGTTAAAAAAGACTGGAAACTACCCACGTGAAAAATTTCCCAGTAATTTAGTACCTTTAAGGTGTTTCATAGATGTAAGCAGAGTATGCCTTGTGGCCTGAATGTCTTCTGGTCACAAGCATACAAGGTAGAGGCCTTTCCACCTTTGTTGTCTGAGGAAAGATTTGTGACTCTCAAAGCTTTTAGAGAATTGATAGGGACTCTGCTCAAAAGTTACAAACTGATTCAGATTCTGAACTTCTGGCCAAGATGGAGGTGTATGTAGACACACCGTCCCTCCTGGCACAACCAAAACAAGGACAACAAATTTAAAAACAAAAACCCACCAGAACTGGCAGAAAATCAAACCATATGGAAGTTCAACAACCAAGGAGTTAAAGAAGAAACATTCATCTGGACCAGTAGGAGGGGCAGAGACAGGCAGCCAGGTGGAGAGGACTTGCAGCAAGGCCGTGGCTGGCGGACTGGGTGGTCCCACATTTGTGTGCAGATAAACTGCGAGGAACAACTGGGGAACGGGACAGACTGCACAACCCAGAGTTCCAGCACTGGGAAATAAAGCCTCAAAGCCTCTGACTGAAAACACCTGTGGGGGTTGAGGCAGCAGGAGAAACTCCCAGCCTCACAGGAGCGTTCTTGGAGACACTCACAAGGTCCTAGAATGTACACAAAACCACCCACCTGGGAATCAGCACCAGAAGGGCCCACTTTGATTGTGGGTAGTGGGAGAAGTGACTGAAAACCAGCAGAGAGCAGAGCAAGTGGTATTTCTCCCTCTTGGACCCCTCCCCCACATATAGCATCACAATGTAGCTACGTGGGATGCCCTGCCCTGGAGAACACTTAAGGCTCCGCCCCTCACTACATAGCAGGCTCCCTGAGACCAAAAAAAAAAAAAAAAAGGCCCAAATGAAACAACAGTTCAAAGCTTCAGAAAAAAATAGAACTAAGCAACAAAGAGACAGCCAACCTATCAGATGCACAGTTCAAAACACTGGTTATCAGAATGCTCCAGGAACTCACTGGGTACTGCAACAGCATAAAAAAGATCCAGGCAGCAATGAAGGTCACGTTATGTGAAATAAAGAAAAATCTACAGGGAGCGAACAGTGACAGGAAGGTAACCAGGACTCAAATCAATGGTTTGGAGCAGAAGGAAAAAATAAACATTCAACCAGAACAGAATGAAGAAACAAGAATTCAAAAAAATGAGGAGAGGTTTAGGAACCTCCAAAATATCGTTAAATGTTCCAACATCCGAATCATAGGGGTGCCAGAAGGAGAAGAGGAAGAGCAAGAAATTGAAAACTTATTTGAACAAATAATGGAGAACTTCCCCAATGTGACAAAGGAAATAGACTTTCAGGAAGTCCAGAAAGCTCAGAGAGTCCCAAAGAAGTTGGACCAAAGGAGGAACACACCAAAGCACATCATAATTACATTACCCAAGATTAAAATTAAGGACAGAATTTTAAAAGCAGCAAGAGAAAAAAGAGTTGCCTACGGAGGAGCTCCCATCAGACTGTCAGCTGATTTCTCAAAAGAGACCTTACAGGCAAGAAGGGGCTGGAAAGAAGTATTCCAAGTCATGAAAGGCAAGGACCTACATCCAAGACTGCTCTATCCAGCAAAACTTTCATTTAGAATGGAAGGGCAGATAAAGTGCTTCTCAGATAAGGTCAAGTTAAAGGAGTTCATTATCACCAAGCCCTTATTATATGAAATGTTAAAGGGGCTTATCTAAGAAAAAGAAGAAATATATGAATACTAAAATGACAACAAACTCACAGCTATTAACAACTGAACCTAAAAAAACAAACTAAGCAAATAACTACACTTAAGGAACAGAATCACAGAACAGGAACAGAATCACAGAAATGGAGATCACATGGATGGTTATCAGTGGGGGAGTGGGAAGGGGAGAGAGGGGGAAAAGATACAGAGAATAAGTAGCATAAATGGTAGATAGAAAATAGATGGGGAGGTTAAGAATAGTACAGGAAATGTAGAAGCCAAAGAACTTATATGTATGACCCATGGACATGAACTAAAGGGGGGGGGATGTGGGTGGGAGGGTGTGCAGGGTGGAGGGGAATAAAGGGGGGAAATGGGACAACTGTAATAGCATAATCAATAAAATATATTAAAAAACAATAAAGGTAGGAGCACTTAAAATATTTAATCATCCTGTTGGTATATAGAAATTTGCATTTTGGTTTAATTTACATTTCTCTGATAACTAATAAAGTTGAGTCCCATTTCAAAGGGAAAAAAACGTTACAAACTGATTCAAAAGTCACAGCAAAGGATACCAAAGTATTATTTATACATCATCTTATTTAACTCTCCCAACACTTCTAAAGTCTTCATTAAAAACATTACTTACTAAGCACCTATTAGGTAGAAGACAAATTATTCCAGATGCTTGGGAATCTATCACTAAACAAACTAAACAAAGACCTCTGCCCTTGTGGGTAGTGGGGAAAGACAGAAAAGAAGTGGTTTCAATGTTAAATAAATCAGCTAAATAATATTTTAGAATATCATGATTGTTTTAGAAAAAGAAAAACAGCCCTGCCTGGTGTGGCTCAGTGGATTGAGCTCTGGCCTGCAAACCAAAGGGTCGCTAGTTCAATTCCCAGTCAAAGCACGTACCTGGGTTGCAGGCCAGGTCCCTAGTACGGGGCATGTGAGAGGCAACCACACATGGATGTTTCTCTACTTCTCTTTCTCCCTCCCTGCCCCTCTCTCTAAACATAAATAAATAAAATCTTTAAAAGATGAAAAAGAAAAACAAAATATGACTAAGTACTATTATTTTCTTTTGAAATTGGGTATTAGAATCAGGCCACAGTTCAAATGTCAACACTGCTACTTAATAACTAGATGATCTTAGGTACCTTACTGAACTTCTTTGACCCTCAGTTTTTTCATCCATACAACCAGGATAAAACTTCTCTTCAAGTATTGTTCAAGGATGGTGATAATGCAGGTAAAATGCTTACCATAGTGTAAGTGCTCAATGATTGGTAACTGCCTCTGCTGTGAAGTCATATATCATACCAGTGGTCATAGAGATTTTAGGGGCCTGGTCAGGATTTGCAACCACAAATATGTTTTTAAGCTTTTACATTTTGAAATAATTTCAAAACTAAAAAAAAGTTGGAAGTATAAGAATGGTACAGAGACTACCTATTATCATTCTTATAATTTATTTGTGCTTGTAAGTGATGCAGGGTTCCGCTGAGGGTCTCACATCTACTGACTCATGTTGTCTAACTTACCTCATTGGTTATATTAATTTGATCACTTAGTCAAAATGTTGTTCAGTTTCTTTACTATACAGGTTTTTTTTTTAACTATGCAATTAACAAGCAATATTTTAAGACCATGCAAATATCCTACTTCTAATCAAAAGTCAATGACGAGCCCTAACTGGTGTGGCTCAGTTGGTTGGGGGTCATCCCACAAAAGTGAAAGGTCGCCGGTTCAATTCTCAGTCAGGGCACATGCCTAGGTTGTGGTTTGGTCCCTGATCAGGGCGTGTATGAGAGGCAACCAATAGACATTTCTTTCTCACATTAATGTTTCTCTCCCTCTGTTTCTCCCTCCCTTCTCCTCTCTCTAGGAGATGATAGATAGATAGATAGATAGATAGATAGATAGATAGATAGATAGATAGATAGATAGAAAGATAAGTAAAATAAAATAAAAGAGAATGATGATTCTTGTCTGACCTGTATTTACCATGATGGTTGCAAAATGCTGATATTCCAACTCGAGCACTGCCTTCACCTTCACCAGCTGCACTCTACTTAAGCAAGATCTTCTCCATTTTATTTACTTACTTATCTGTTTATTATTGCTTTGGACTAATGGCTTTCTATTTTTTTAATATTTCATAATTCATTGCTGTACTTTGGTTCCTAGTTTGTCACAGATTTGGCCCACTCCCCTTTCAAGCTGGTTCCTGTCCTTGTGACATATCCCCGTCATTTATTTTGAGTACTTCCTTCTTTTCTGGCATAGTATGTTCCAGTCTCATCTTGTGCCTACCTTGCCTAGTCCTGAAATCAGCCATTTCTCCAAGGAGCTCTGTGAAATAAGATCTTTTGACTCCAGCATGCCGCTCTTTCTGTCACACCACAGCTGGATCAGCCCTGCAAACACCAAGGCTACATTTGTGGGGAAAGTGCACCTGTAGTGTCTAGGATCATTTCTGGGGAGTAATGGGAAATACAGTTGATTAGAAAGTTGTCCAGAGAGCCCTGCCCACTGTGGCTCAGGTGGTTGGGCATCGTCCCACAAGATGAAGGGTTGCTGGTTCGATTCCCAGTCAGGGCACATGCCTGGGTGGCAGGCCAGGTCCCCAGTAGGGGCCATGTGAGAGGCAACCACACATTGATGTTTCTCTCCCTCTCTTTCTCCATCCCTTCCCCTCTCTCCAAAAATAAATAAATAAATAACATTTAGAAAAGAAAGTTGTCCAGTGAGCAGGAATTATTTGTGGTAAGTAAATGGAAATCAATGAAGTTTCCTGATCAAAATTCTTGATTAGAAATGCCAATAAAAAGAATGGGAAAGGGGTGAACTTGAAGATTGATTTTAGTAAAGATTAAATCTTTTAGCTGGGGCTAGACAGTGTGGACAAGGCAAGTATATACCTAATATCCTTATATTAAATAAAAAGAAAATTATGTAAAACGCCTCTCTCATAATTTCTTTGTGTAATATAGGAGTACAACTGCTAAGATACATGAAGCTAACAAAATCCAAATTGTATTTTTGCCATGTAACATCGATTTCTCCTGCTGTTTATTGCTATTGGTTGCAGAGGACTGGCTGCAAAGAATACAAGTATACAAGTAACTAGTTTGAGCTCATCTCCTTTCTCTGGCTACCCTCTAGTGGAGGTAACTGAAATTATACAATGGCCCAAAAAACATTGCTGAAGGGAAAATAAAAATCAGCTAGGTGAATTAGGTAGTGAAACCACCAGTTAGAGATGGAAGGACTTGAAATATTCTTGTGTCCAACCCCTTATTTTGCATATAGGGAAAATGAGGCTTAGGGAAGGGGGGGGCTACTTGTCCAAAATCAGAAAGCTGATGGCAGAGCCACAACACATGCTGCTCCCTGGTATGGCCCATCGCTTTAAAGTTATCCTTGAAAATTTTCTGTTAAAAAAAAGCTAGACCTGCCCTGGCTGGTGTAGCTCAGTGGATTGAGTGCGGGCCTGCAAACCAAACAACCACGGTTCGATTCCCAGTCAGGGCACATGCCTGGGTTGCAGGCCAGTTCCCAGCAGGGGATGCACG
>PVKM010037175.1:0-14551 GCA_004027735.1 Carollia perspicillata | reverse complement strand
TTTTTAAATAAAAATGTTCAATTTTAAACACATATATAAGTGGGTATATAGCATTATATTACCATTGTTTACATTAGCCAAAATATAAAAAGGAACCATAATAGGTCTTTGTTATGCACAGTGATTATCAAGATAACACTGCATAAAAGTGGTATGAATTATAATCAAAGAGATTGTTACTTTCCATGGCCTGAATATTTACAGACTGGATATATTCACCCTTGCACGCATGCACACACACACACACACACACACACACACGAACACAAATTCATCTTATATTTTGGCAGCACTAGCAAAGTTCACCATCTGTTCTTTGGGTAAAGTGTCCAAACATGCAAGAAGAAAAATGTATGAATCAATTAAAATGGATTATTTGGAAGAGATAACTTGGTTTCTTTAATGAGTCTCATAATTATATCACCATGGTCTATTAATATATCCATTCCATGAAGATTGATCCTGGATATCTACAAAAAGAAAACCTTGCTGAGAAGAGTTATCTCTCATAGGTTAGCCGAGTTTCATGTTATTTTATCTTTTTGTCCTAAAATTTATTGCCAAAATGTTACAATTTTGTAACACCATAACTTTGCACACTGTTCCAACCAAAAATAATAGAAAAATTCACCTAGGGGAATGCTTTGTAAGCAATGATCACTCTGAGAAATAACTAAGACTACACTGGATGGAAGCAATGCAGTCAGATACTCAGAGCACCAGGACACCAACAGGACTGCTACACTGAGGAATTCTAGGGGCACTTTCTCATGGTATAATCTGGGAATATTGGTCCCGATGTGGGTGGTCTCAAAGGGCAACATTGTTATTTTTTTTCGTGCTTTCACTAAATTTATCAGAGTGGCATTGGTCAATAGGGTCATATAGGTTTCAAGTGTACATTTATGTCATACATGATCTATATATTGCATATGTGCCCATCACCCAGTGAATTTTTTAAAGATTTCATTTATTATTTTATACAGAGGGGAAGGGAGGGAGAAAGAGAGGGAGGGAAATATCAACGTGTGGTTGCCTCTCACATGCCCCCATGACTACTCTGTATCTAACAATTTGTATTCCTTCAAGGTTGCAGGTTCGAACCTGGTCAGGGCACATACAAGAATCAGCTAACCAATGAATGCATAAATAAGTGAACAACAAATAAATCTCTTTCTCTCTCTTTCTTTTTCCTCTCTCTCTCTCTCTCAAAATCAGTACATAACTTTAAGAAAAATGTACTTCTTAATTCCTCCACCTTTTGCACCCATTCTTCCTACTCCTCTCCTTTCTTTCATTCAAACTTCCAACACCTCATCCTTCTGGCAACCACCAGTTCTCTCTCTGTGTCTATGAGAGTGTTTCAATTTTCTTTCTTTATTTTGTTGTTTAGATTCCATATATGAGTGAGATCATATGGTACTTGTCTTTCTCTGACTGACTTATTTCACTGAGCTTAATACCCTTTAAGTCCATACATGTTGTTGCAAATGGTATACTTCATTCTTTTTTGTGGCTAAGTAGTATTCCATTGTATCATGTGTCACATGTTTTTTATTCACTCATCCGCTGCTGAGCACTTGGGTTGTTTCCATAGCTGGGCTATTATAAATAACAATGCAATAAACACAGGGGTGCATATATTCTTTTGAATGAGTGTGTTGAGTTTCTTTAGAAAAAATCCGCAGAAGTGGAATCGCTGTGTAATAAGGCAGATTCATTTTTAACTTTTTGGAGAAACTCCATACTGTTTTCTATAGTGACTGTGCCAATCTACATGCCCACCGACTATGCAAAAGGGGTTCCTTTTCTTCATGTCCTTGCCAACACTTGCCATTTGTGGATTAATTGGTAATAGCCATTCTGACATTTTGAAGATCTTTTGAATCAAGATTTCAAAATTTTGCTACCCTCACATTTCCTTGGGTCAATGTTTGCAACATTTCATTGGCCAGCACAACTATATCATCCAGCTCAATTCTATTGAGGCTTTACGTAATACAAAATAGGTGCTGTCTTCATCAATACTGAACAATATATGATGTGTACATTGAAATTATAATAAGACATACTCATGTTAATCCATGCAGGTGTCTAAATAAAACTGGAACAATTTTATATTATATTTATTGAGCACTTACTGTGTATTATCAGGAATACATTGATTAAACCTGAGCTTTGATCACTAAATTTTCAATAAGCTTTTCAAAGTAGACATTTTTTTTAAATGGATACAATATGACATGTTATAGTTACTATTCTTTTAATGTTTTGTTTGTATCAGATTTTAAGAGTATAGTTGTTTTTCATAGATAATTTTATAGTTAGTAATAAGTTAGTGTGTATGATATTGGTGATCCTAAATATTAATATAAACAAATTTTTGCAATGGGTGACCATTAAATAACCCTGGACATTGAATCATTATTAGACAGCATCACCTGTTTTTATTTTCTTGAAAAGGGAGCAACTCGTAAATGGTCAACAGCACTGGATTTAGAGATGTGGGCACCCTAATGCGTTGCTTTCATTATAGGAAACATGGAAAACACATACCAGTAGTGGAGTCTTTTATTTATAGGTAATGTTCTTGTATAAAATTGGCATTAAATAAGATTACACTAATATAGAGAATGTTTTTGATTTAGTTGGACTAAAATCTCTGTAGTCGTGAAGTGTGTCATCCTGCATTCTAATACAGGTTACTTACTGTGAAATTAAAAGGAAGCAATTACACCTGATACTTTCATAAACTTCTCATAGCCGTCTGGGGTCATGAGACTCTTCCTCAATACACTGAAAATACTGCAGTAATGTTGACTCTCAGACAATGAATATCAATGCTGTGGCAGTGTTCATCATATATTCATCTTAGTTTTGCATTTATCATAACAGCAGCCCACCCTGTGTTTACTTAAAAATGTCTTGTCACTTTTTTAAATAAAAAGATTATTTTTATGATGATGGAAAATTACAACATTGTCCATACGTTCTGTAATTATTACTGTTTTTCTTTTGGGGGATTTTTCTAAAGAGTCACACTTAAACATGACTCATATTTTGAAGTGTGGAGCTTTTCCTTAGCACTGCGTGGAAACAAATTATAAAATTGTTGACGCCCAGTAAAAAGTTTCACAGATGAATTTTAGAAGATTTAACATCTTTTACTAATTTCTTTTTTTACAATTCTGAGCTTAAGTGAATTCTCTTTTTGACTCCATATGTTACTTAGAGAACTATTACAGAATGCCTGCAGTGATAGGATCTTTTTTTACATGTCTTATTACATGTTGCTGTGGGTCTCCACTGAGAAGACCTATTTTAATTCTCATTTTCAGACTCTCTCCTGAGAAGGAGAGCTGCCGTCTCCTTTCAAGGTCGCAGGATTTGATGGATGAAGAGTTCTAATGGAGATCCCAGTTTCATTCCAAATTGATAGAAAAACAGTGAAGAAGATTAACCTGTCCCAATTAAGTTAAAATGAGGCCAAGGGCAGGTGACCTTTTAATGACTGAACACTATGATCTTAAAGCTGAATTATTGAGTTATTTTTCAAGTTCCTTGTGACTGCTTACTAAGAGTAGCTTACATTTCACATAAAACTCTTAGGCGTCAACCCTTTGTCACACAGAGCAGCTCGTTCTCTCATTGAAAATGGTACCAGGAGTATTATGATCTCATGATTAGTTTATAAGCGACCCCCTGAGACAGTTTTATTTGCATTAGATCACGGGTCAGGGTGTCCTGTTGCCATCCAAGCGTTTGTGCTTGAATTCAGATTCTTAATCCATTTGCCACACATTGCCCACCAAGCATCTTGTAAAACATTACACTGACCCTATCACTAAAGATCCAGAACTATCACAGAAGTATGAGGTATGATTTAAAAATAAAGACAATGTATAAGAATAGTGCTGTGTCTCTATCTGTGAGCTAATTTTCATAGACGTCTTTGCTGAACTAAAGGGCAGATGAAATATTTGTCAGCAAATCCTCACATTTTTAGAATTTCATTGACTCATCTATGTACAAAATTATAAACACTATTTTTATGAAAATTTTTGTAAGTGTAAAATAATGTGACTATTAAAGCAATGCATTGTTCTTTTGCACATAACTGTTTCATAGCTAGGGGAATGTCCTGTTAATGCTATAGAGTTTATTGAATAATAGCATTTGTAGCAACTTGGAAAAATGGATGTAACTATGTAGTTTCTGTAGCACAATTTTGTATAACAAGGGAACTGAGAATCATTAATGTCAAGTAAATTTCCTGAGGATAAGTGCTTTTTACAATATACAAACTGTTCATATTAGGTAATAAATTAATAATCTTAAAGAGGTGAAATATGTACAATGGGCATTAAACCAATTTGGGGATAATTATACCTCAGTGGGAAGAGAGAAGTAATAAATTAAGGGTCATTATTTGCACTTTCACTAAGTAACAGTTGAGGTTTTTAAAAAGCTTATAGCTCATTGCTATTGTGCAATAAAAAATAAAGGATGGTGATACAACTGCTTAACATCGTTCTGGATATGTAATAAAGAATGTGAGATTTTTGTTAAAGTCTCTGAGATTGTCCAGTTAAAGGCCATTGAAACAGTTTCCTGTGCCAACCTTACTATCTTTAGAGGTTACAAATGGCTAATTAGATATTTTATACATTTATAAATACTGCATTTTGAATTGAAACTTCTCAGGAATTGAAGCACAATAAGAATAACTACAATGTTTAAATGGCAGAAATGCCGTAACATTTTAAACAGCCACTGAATCACAAAGCGGCTCTTAAATAATGCATTTAACAATAGCTCTTAAACCAGGGTGGACAAATTAGGTTTACAATTGTAGTTTTCCATATGATCAGCTGTAAACCTACTTTTGCCCCCACACTGTATGCACGTATAATTTCATGGTTAATTGCAGAGGGAATTTGTAAAAAGGGGTGTTCATTTTGGCAGAACAGGTTAAAGAAGGCATCAGAGCATACATACAGCACAGACTTCTCTTCACAGAACTGAGAAGACTCAGATAAATGCGGAAGAAGGGGCAAGGCTTTGGCAGAGGTAGCGGGGGATGGGTGCAGGGATACCTAAGCTCATGGAGATAGAAGATGGTAGAACATGTAAGGACAGAGTGGGAAAAAATGGTGGCTGGTGCAGGTTTTATGTGCCAGGGAATAACTAGGAGATGAGGTGGGAGCAATGTAATAGGACCAGATGGAAAATAGGACCAATAGGACAAGGTTATTGTCAGGTTAGACGGTTTAGAACCTAGAAGGATTAGAGGAGCCAACATAAACAAACAAACAAACCCACCAAAACAACAAACAAACAAACTCAGACCTTGCCTGTTACAACAGAATGTATATATGTATATGCACGTAATTGGTAGAAATAGATTGCAATATTTCTACATAGTAGTGGCAATAATTAAACATTCTCTTTTATTGTCCTCTATTGGCCTATGAGGCATTCTTTAAATGTAGGTTACCAGGTAAGTAATGAAACATGTGTACAAGCACACAAATATTTTTAATTTATTGATTTACATCTCAGCTTTATTCCAATTTCTGTCTTTTGAATGGTAACTAATGCAGCTTTAATCCAGTCTAGATACTTGATTCAACTCTCTCCTGTGGGGCGCCTGCAGTCCACTGGCTGGTTGTCTTCACCGACAGGCCTCAGTCACTTATTTCTCACACTTCTGGCACAGAGGATCAGGGAGAAACTGTTTTTCAGAGTTGTGGAAGAAATGTTCCAGATTCTCTTCTTAAGGCTCACTTTACTTGTATTAGGCAGATATAAGTCATACTCAGTCATAAGTCAGAATATTTTGTGATCCATGGGAGTTATAATATTTCTATTGCATATTTTCTTTGGTGAACTACTCAGTAAAGGCACCCATAGATGTATATGTAAAGGTACATATTTAAGTATGGCAAACATTTCTTAATAAGTGGTTTGTAAATAAAGTCCTTTTCTCTGGAGTCCTAAATTAGCACACAGTGTTACAAAGTTAAAAATACTTTAAAAACTTGATATGAAAGGAAGATTATAATGTTACACTGTCAAGTTGCTTATTCTAGATACTGGACTCAGTCACTTGAGTTACATAAAACTGGTACTTCCTGTTGTCCCTTTGTAACTGTTTTTAGCTTTGGAAGTGCTACCATAAAGGTGTGAGCAAGAAATGTAAATTAGGGGCCTTATATGGGGAATGCGATGCATTTTGTGACATGGAAAAGGTTGAGAGATTTATACCTTGAAGTAAATAGGTCGAGCCTATCAAACATTTCTTTTTTTCTAAGTACTAATATTTAAATTAGTAAATCTACTGGTTAAAAACTCAAATTCTTTACAGACCAAGACTACACTCCATAGTTAAGCTTAAATGATTAAAAGACAGAGTTTATTGGAATTATTTTAGTCTCTTTGAACACCATATTGTTTTCTCTTATCATAGACATAGGGTGGAGTAAATATAGGTCTACAGTTGTTTGTATGGAAATAATACAATAATTAATGAACAATAATAAAAGAATAAACTCTGTCTCACGTGCTCACAACTGTGAGCCTACTTTTGCCCTACCCTGTATTCACTCTCTTTCCCTCTTTTCCCTTGTGCCTTTCTCTCAATTTCTCATGTTCCAAACTCCAAAAGTAAGTTTTTTAGAAGTCAGAATATATCTTCTCAAGGAACTAAGATTGTAAGTGACAGTTTTTCCTGAAGGGCATATTGAAAACCTTTAAAATTTACAATGTAGCCTGTTTGACATAATTTAATATTTGTGTAATACCAGCAGCTACCCAACACAAAATAGAAAAAAAATATCAATAAGTCCTGAATTCAAATTACTGAAGTTAACAAGGGGTGAAGAAATAAGAAATGCTTTGTAAAACCAAAGGGGGCCTCAGAGCATTTTCTAAGTGAGTAAATATTGATGATATCTATGTAATTTTTCTCTTATTTTCATTTTAAACTCATGGTTTTATTTTTAATGTTCTTCTTCCTATTAGTTTGTAAAATCCTAAATGCCAGGTAGCATTTCAAATTTTGTCTTTACGTCTCCCACAGCTCCTGATAAAATACTTTAGTGAAAACAGTCACTCCTTCAGTAAATGCATTGGGCCAGTTAGCTACTGTCAATATTCCAAATGGAATTTCAATGCCTTCTCAGGGGTTTGGTAATGATAGCATTTTTTATGATTCTAATTAAAAAGTGATAGTTTTAAAATGCATACATAATTTTAACTACAAAAAGCCATAATTTAGGAAAATCGCTTTCCATAACTTGAATGAAGGGGGCAAAATAGGGAGTGGAGACATTCTCTAAAGATAATTCAGAAGACATAAAACATAAATTAAAAAGAAGATTAACTGCTTAGAATCTAAAGTTAAGGGAAAGTAAAATGTGCATAAGTAGCAAGACAGAGCGGCATAGCAGGTATTTCCTCCATGGACTGGTATTTGGAAGGAAATGAAGCTTCCTCTATGTATGCATGTTTCTGCACACACACACAGACATATATGCAAATTAACTCAGTCAAGCACACTAGAGAGAAAATTCTGTACGTGTCCAGTAATTTCACAGTGTCATCTTACGCTTTCAGCATTTTTCTATGTCAGGTTGATTTTGATGGATCAAGGAATCAGAAGTGTTCTTGCTGTTTCTCAGAAGCTCTGGACATTGTCTCAGCATGGCATGAGGTCATATCTGGTATGAATACTGAACATAGAAAATTCAACTAAATCTAGCATCACAGCAGACGGAGCTGATATAAATGGCCCTCTTCAGTAGCCGGTACCAAATGTAATTTAATTGGAGAGATTTAAAAGACACATTGCTGAGAAAGAATGAAAAAGTTCCAAGCACTGGAAACCAGAGGAGACCACCCAGAATGCAGCAAGGGAAATTAAAGGGGGAGAAAATAAGTAAGTGTGTAATAAAAAAGTGTAATAAAAAAGAAGTATAAACATTGAACCAATATACATCTAATAGGAATTTCAGACTGTGAGAACAGATAGAATAAAAGGAGGCCATAATTATACAGACAATGCAGTTATTTTCCAAAGCTGAAGAGAGACATGCGTCTCAAGCAGAATGCCAAGTTTCAAGCAATGACAACATAAATCACTTTTAGAGGGAATTATGGTGAAATTTTAGAATGTAGAAAAAATCTTAAAGCAAAAATATATTATCTATAGAGAACTAAACAACAATAAAAATAATCGAAGAACATATTAATAGCAGGTTTCTCATCAGCAATTACAATGCAATGAAATAATGTCTTAATAGTGTGAAGCTGAAGAGTTTTTAATCTGACTAGCAATTCTGACTTCCATACCCTACACAATTAGCATTGGAAAGAGGAAAGCTAACTAAAGATCTTTTCAAAGACAAAAATATGTTACCATGACCATATAGACCCATGTTCAAGACACTTCTAAAAGATGTGCTTTAGAAAGAAGAAAAGGTGTGGCTCATTGGCTTGAGCATGGGCCTGTAAACCAAAGGGTTGCTGGTTCGATTCCCAGTCAGGGCACATGTCTGGGTTGCTGGCCAGGTCCCTATTTGGGGGCACATGAGAGACAACCACATATTGATGTTTCTCTCCCTCTTTTTCTCCTTCCCTTCCCCTCTCTCTAAAAATAAATAAATACAATCTTTAAAAAAGAAATAAAATAAAACTCAGAATGAAAGAAGAGAATGAACAAAGCAAGTGTGAGCAATTAAATCACTCAATTTACTTACTAAGGTAAATAAAAATACATTGCAAAACAAACACTGACTAGTATGAAAGAGGTTTTCAAAAGGAAACTAGATAACTAAATAATAACACAAGGTTATATACCAGAAAGTTAAGGTCAGAAAACTCTACGTTTCTCATATTATTTAGCAGGAACATAGTGACGTTTATCTGCCACAGTTCTATTGCATCGACACATTAATAGTAAACCTGGAAAGACCAGATAGAATACATAGCTCCTAAACTTGCCTCTTGAAAGATGGAGATTCTTCAAAATAATAATATAAAATTCAAGTACAGATGACTTATAGAAGATATATATAGTTTGGCAAAATGACCTAGGGAATTTTACATTAAACAGATGAAAATGTTATACCAATTATATAAAAGCTGATGAAGCAATATTAACATCAAGGTAAAAAATTGTCAAGGAACATAAAGTTCAACTTGAATATCATTTCATAATAAAAACATGGATCATAAAAATACTTACAGAACAATTCCTGTTGTAAGTAAAATTACTCAGAATATAGATAACAACATCATCACTTAAGTGTCAAGATATTTTTTTACTACTCTCTTTAATCTGTCATTTGCAATTACCAGTCTACTTATAACCATGACAGAACAAGACTTTTAACATGACACTTATCATCATTTTTTTCCCAGATAGTATGCCAAAGATTTGCAATCTCATATCTTTTGATATCATGTCACATTTTAATGTAGATGTGCTAATGCAGTTCCCTGACAATGCATCAGCAAGTTGCTTGTTCAAGGACACGTGTAAGCCATGGGACCAGGCACTGGCTGTTTTGTGACTTTGTTCAGACCACTGAAGTCACTCTTAGCCAATCAGTCCACCAAGGTCTAGGCTGATTTATTCTTTACCTGCCCCTGAGAACTCCTTCTCCTGTCATTTCAGTGGCCTAGAAAGCAGTTCGGAATAAATTTTAAAACATATATTAGCAAGAAAATATTAATTTTCCACAATCTACTTGCTTTTGGTGATCAAAAACTACAGAGTTAGTCAAAATTGACTGCAGACCATTAAACTGAGGACACCTCAGAGGTCTCGGTCGGAAGTCACAGGGACTCATAGAAAGAACTCGTTCAGTTCCTGCAGTGGTAAGAAACTCAGGGCAAGGAGGGAGGCTCTGCCTGGCCCTTTATCAGCATTTGATCACGTGGGACTGAGCTCAGATTTTCCATACATGTTCCCGATAGGCTGCTGTGAGGGTCAAGTTCCCACATTTGTTTCCAGTCCTCAGCTTTGAGGTTGGAATGACCAAATCCTATTCGAATCTACAGCTTTAAATGCCCTATTGTGATGTCCAGATATTGAATAAAAAGAAGATCACTTTAAAACATTACAGCTCTACAGTTTTTTTCTCATGCTACCTGACAGGATCAGCACCCTAAATTGCATGTATTGGTTTCTATTTATTTCTATGTTTCTTCCTGCAGAGTAGGTTACTTTCAATGTAAGTACATTTAAATCCCTTTAATGATAATGGGTGTGGTACAGACATGTAGGAATTCCCTCAATGGCTCCTGTGGTTTGCAATGAATGATACACAGAGCCCACTGCAGATTAAGAGCTGAAGTCCTACTGTCACTCCTTCCATCCGAACCCCTGCTTCAGCTTCTTCGGAGGATGTGCAAACTGTGAGTAGTACGCTTTCTAACTCCTATGACAGTTAAACATCCTGCTAGAGTTTCAGCAACAACAAAAATGGTATACTTGCTGCACGCATTTATTTAGATTTTCTTTGGTTATTGTATATTGTATCTTAAAATACTTGAGTCACAGAACAGCTCTGCAGAATAGTTCCTTAATCATATGGCTTACTTTATTTTTAAATGACTCTAATATTTCAATAAATTGCATACTTTAGTTTTCCAATAAATTACCTTAGGAATGTATGCAATAAATCTACATAAGCCATAGCAAACACAGAGATCTGAATATAGAATTATTTTAAGCAAATATGACACAGAAGCAACTTAATGTCCCAATTTAAAGGCTATCAAAAGCATAAACACTTCTTATACTGCAAAAGAAGCAATTTTCTAAAAAGCAGCGGAGGTGGTATCTTTAACACCTTGCAATAAGAAAAAATTATGCAACTTTCATGCACACATTACTGAATAACTGATTCAACAAAGTAGATTTGGTTCTGAAATTAACGAATGAATTGTGCTTCCCATGTATTGCAGGCTTTCTGGGGGCTCGAAAAAAGGCACCAGGTCTTAAGTATGTACATACTCATCACCTTGCTTGGCATTTTGATAAGGGATATAATTAACACTTTATTAATACATGAGTATGTAGGGCCACAGCAAGAACCAAAGTAATTGTTCAAACTGGGTGTTGATAGTGTATAACTTGAGAATTCAAGATTTCATATCATAGCATAGCTTAGTCTCAGCATATTTGACATGTCTGGAACAAAGAGAAGAAAGGGGACTCGGGACTCCAATGGGGCATGGGGTGTAGATTCAGAAAACATGAAATCGTAATGGGTTTGGGAGGCCCCTGTTCAAACTCTCTCTATGCACACCCACTTGTTTGCCTTTCTTCAACCCAGTGTTTCTTTAACTTATTTCACTTATTCTTAAAATAAATAAACCCCTCATATTACCAGCATTTTCAAAAAGACAATTGGAAAAATGACATGGAGATTGATTGTTGGCTTCTCAGGCAGGGCGCTGAGAATATCCAGTTACTTGAGCAGAGTTGGTAATCAAACAGTAAGGGGCTGAGAAAGACCTAGAATCTAGGCGCTTACTTTCAGTCACCGTTCACTCTAGTATACAGCCCTATGCCCAGTGGAGGCAACATACACAGGGTGGGTACTACAAGGAGTTCAGACTTAACCTGATCTATCAGGTAAACGAGATGGAAGAAAATACCATGTGAGCTTCCACTATCCCAGGTAATTTCCTAAGTGCTTTACATATAGACACGAAAAGCCCTTTTTATACCACAGACCACAATGAATAAAAGGGCTTAAAGATCTAAGAACTAACCAATAAACCAATTAAGTCAATTAAGAATGGAGAAGAAACATTTCTATAATATTTAGGCAGACAGAAATGTATAATGTATTGTGAAATTGATGTAAAATACTGAGGTTAAAATAAATCAATGAAATTTAGAATCAAGTGTCTAACACGAACAATGTATAAAATAGTTTACAAATCAATGAAACAGGCGACCCATTTGTCTACAGGAGAAATGGGCAAAAATCCCAGCAGGCAAATGGTCAGTTACGGTATGCAAAATTATTCACTAGGAATTCTGAAGTAACACAGAAATATCCATATATTTGATCAACCAAATTGATAAAATCCTGTGTTGACAAGTGCAAAGAAAAATGAAACTCTTCATATTGAAAAATATTTAAATTGTGCATATTCCATTACAGCCGAATTCTACAGAGATAGAAGAATGAATTGGTGAAGAGTTATATTCAATAACAAAAACCCGGGAATAATGGAATGATCACAAAAAAGAAAAAGTAAAAATCAATTTTGGTACCTTAAGGCAAATTGGATTTTATAAAAGGTGAGAGAGAAAAAGCTTTATGTGTATTCACATTAAAATAATCCAAAATACATCAAGGGCATTAAGCAAAAAAAATGGATAGAAAAGCAATATAATTTTAAAGCTGTGTATATGCATATGGGTATACTTGAAAGAACAATAGCAGCACACCCTTGTCACTTAAAATAATTCCTGATGCTGCTTTTGTTACAGTGTCTCCACCCATCCACCACCCTCTGCTACATCACTATGTTGCACGTCATGTAAAAAAAATGTGGTGACGAGTCTGTCCAGTCTTCACTATGGGAAATGGAGCTTTCATTTTATTTTTAGAGCATTAAGGCAATCTCAGAAGGCTTTTAGCCAAGAGGCTCATTATGCTGAAGGGATGTCTGTTATGGTATATGCTTATTTGTATGTTTGTGCATATATTTATATCAACAGCTGTCTGTCCAGGAAAGTCCAGTAATTGTTAATATAGTGAGAACGGCTGGTGCGACATTGATGTAACCTGGCAGCCAAGGACTGGAGTGCGCATGTGTGGACAATGACAACTTCACTGTAGTAGTCAGTGTGGGTGGTGGATGCTGCTGAGTGAGCATGTGTACTGTGCGGCCATCTCGTGACCGAGCAAGTAGAGCAACTGCATCAAGTTTTGCATTAAGCTTGAACATTCCTCCACAGAAACTATTCGGATGATTCAGAAGGATGTAGCTATGGGCAACTGGTGATTGGCAGCTTCATCACAACAATGTGTCTGCTCACGCATCTCATCTTGTGCAGAGTTTTTTTGGCAAAACATCAAATCACCCAGGTGACTCAACTCCCTTACAGCCCAGATTTAGCACCCTGTGACTTCTGGCTTTTCCCAAAGCTAAAATCACCTTTGAAAGGGAAGAGATTTCAGACCTTCAATGAGATTCAGGAAAATACGATGGGGCAGATGATAGTGATTGGGAGAACTGTGTGAGGTTCCAAGGTGCCTACTTTGAGGGGGACTGAGGTGTCACCATTGTCCTGCGTACAATGTTTCTTGTATTTTCTATCTTCTTCAAAAAATGTCTCTATTTTGCATACTCCTTGGCTGCATACTTTCTGAACACACCTCGTGGATATGTACAAATGTCTGCAAGAATACTAACCGACTTATTATTAATTCTGAACATTGGGATCGGCAGCTACCTTGTTCTTTACTCTTTTTTTATAGTCAGCCTTGCTTTTCTAAGTAACAGAAATATTGCTAATTTCTAAGAGAATAAAAAAAATAATACTAAAAGGGAACTCTGGAACTTTAACGTCATCATAGTGGTGTTCTACCGATGTGCTTTTTTAAATGAACATTTTATAATTGTCAGAGTTTCTCTGAAGTGTAAGTGAGGTAAATATAAACTACTCATTTTCCACTTACTTATTTTCCCTAAGCATTCAACATCATTTTCAAATCTAGAACAACACTCTTTGTATTGTGAATGTGTTTACATTTCAGCCAGTAGTATCTTTGTTTCAAGTGTTTCATCTAAAATCCTCTTTTTAACTGACGAATGCCAGTGCACATATGCGAGTGGCGGGGCAGCTCATAAGGAAAAATCAGTGCTATTTGCAGGCAGTCAACATCTTTATAGTGGTTATTTCTAGACAGCAAGGACATTCATGCTTATTAAAATTAAATATTCATTGTTTCTCAATGTGACCAACATGAATATCGGGTGTACATGTTTCAGGACATGACTGACTCACCGGCAGAACTCAAGTTCAAAACTTTATAAATCTCCTTTCAATACATGTGATAGTGCTAAGATGACTATGTATGTTTGATTTTAAGATTAAAAACAATCTATCGTAAATAGTTACAGGTTGGTAGACAGAGGTAGAGTGATACATCCTGATAACTTATGGACTGTCAAGTGGGATGATTATATTTATAGATACTTAAGTGCCATAGCCAATAATTTCAGATAATACTATTTGTTTCCATGTTATTAAGTAGTCCTATAACACAATCATTTGCAATAAATTCTCAGTCTTACTCATACATTCCAATTCATGAGAAGACACACCCCCTCCCTCCACTCATGTGCTCATTAGTCCTACTAGAAGAATAACACAGTAACAATAATTCAGTAACTCTCTGAGCATGTTTTCATAAAATAAGATCCTTACCACACAGATTTTTACCTAATGGAAAAAAATGTATTGCCATTCCCAAGATTTTCTGTTTTAAAAAGGAGACCGTTCATTTTAACTTAC